>SNQJ01S0053320.1:85439-102688 GCA_010110895.2 Picea sitchensis
GGCTTCCACTCATCCCGATTCCTTTTCAAGACCTTCCCCTATCCACATTTTACCTTCTCCACCTTTTTAGTAATTCACCCATGTAATCAGTCCATGTGACTGTAAGTGCTGGTTCAATTGATCACTCTATCCTCTATGCGTTTGTTCTTCTTATACGAGGCAGTCTTCGCACTTCAATGAGATGCACCGCCGTGATCGAATATAACGTGAATCACCCAATTCAGTCTCGATTCACAGGATAAATACGCATATATTTTATTATACGATGCACTATCGCTTTTTTTGATCGGGCGGATCTTCAAGAGAAGCATGGGAGATCCTACATTTTTTATGATACAGTCTTGGTTTCATTTGGCGTGATGATAGGTGGATAATGCATTATTGTGGAATTCTTTTTGTGACACAAAACAGTTTTATGGTTATGAGGATGATGTTGTTATAGTTTCTATGTTACAAATTTGTTACTAAATCTTATGTTTATTACTTATCCACATTTATACAAGGGATAATTTAATGGTAGCATGGTCAAAACAAATAAAAAAACTATAAAAAGGTTCTAAAGTATGGCAAAGGGAAAGGAACTGTGTAAAGGGAGTACATGCAAGTTTTGAATGAAGTTAAGGGATACTAGTGTTATTTCTAAATATTATGTTATTTGTTGGTTAATGGACTATGCGAATTTCATTAGATTTGAATGGAGGCGCCTATAGCATTGTTAATATGTATTATTTCTTGGAGTTATGGAAAGGGTTAACATGTAAATTGTATTGGGTGGCGCACTATGCAATGGATATCATCTCATATCTCACGATGGTTTGGCATTGAATATGCATTGGTTATATGGTTTGATTATTGGTGAATGTTATGTTTATTTGGTTGTCTCGTACTTCGAATTGAATGGGGCCAGGTGATGGAAGAAGTGTGCATTTACTGCACGTCACTCCATACTTTCCCTATCGCCCACCACCCTAGCATTGCTCCATTGTTGTAATTTCTCTCTGTTGGTTGTGAAGCTCCGCGTTTTTAGGTTTTTGGAAGGGAGGCTCGGCCAACTCGCCATTTAAGTGTTTTTCCCACAGGTATGATTCTTTTCTCTCCATACATGATGTATTCTCTATTGTATGAACCAAATGATGGCTTAGTAGTGCTTGGATTCTGTGTGTTATTGAGATTTTCGACTGTGTGTAACTGTGTGTTATGGCTCTCTGTGCTGACTGTAAATTGTTGGAAATTATAATCAAAGGAATGGTTATTTTTAAGTTGTGCATTGGTTGTTTTTCTCGGTCAGTGTAGTCTCATGATGGTTCTATGTGGAATAATAAGTAGCAGTGGTGCAATATGGCTCTAGGTTGATGATTGAGGGTTGTTGTTCTTTGTATCCCTATCGATTAACTCATTTCCTCTCAGTTGTGGTGGTAACCCTTACCCAGTCGCAGAGAAATTGCCAACAGTTGATGTGTTATTTTCTTCAAACCCTGAGTCTTGGTTGATGGCCCGTTCTTACTGTGTTTTCACTGAAGTGTCCCAAGATCCAGTCTTGGTTGGCCCCGAATGATAATACATGCCTTTGTGGGTATTGGATTGATATAGGTCGTATCTTGGCATTATGTCCAAAAGGACATGTGTGTCCCCACTGGTGTTGTTGTCAAGTTATTCATCTCTTAAGGGTTGGAAAAATATGTTATATATCTGTGGGTTTTTTTATAACCGCCACTATTAAATTAACCCTCGCCTCTTCTCTGCAAGTGTTAAACGCACTATGTGCACTAGGTTATTTTAATCTTACTATATGTGCTTTCCTCAAGTGTTAACTATTGGTTTTGTTGCTAAGACTTGGAGTGATAAGTAAATACTGTATGGCTCACTATTGTGTCTTGTTCGAAATGTATTTTTTCTTGTGGTTGATATAAGTCTCAGAAGACCGTCAACTCTTTGTGATTTTTTTTAAAAGATAAACGAGCTCATGTTGCCTACCTGCATTTGATTTTGACAAAGCCCGATCTGAACTCAAACTGTCCTTGCTCTCCTCAAGCACCTTCTGGGGTTGTCAAGTATTGGTTATCAGTGAAATGGTTATGGAGGTCTTTGAAACACATGCTCTCTCGTTGAGTCTATGTCTCGTCCTTGTATGGTAAAATTGTTTGAATAAGAATGAAACGAGCGGTTTCATACAGTCGAGGGTTGTCTTCCTTTTGTTATGGTTTCACTCACTGTTTTTTATCTGGTGTGGTCTTGATTGCATATGAAAACACCTGTGTCATTTTTTTTAAGCTCGATCAGGGTTATGGAAAGTTTAAAAATGGTGTCTGTATGTAGTTTGGTTCTATTCACTTCATATATTATATTGGAATCATCGTACAGATTGCCAATTGTTTTAAAAGGAATTTATACCCACAGAGATAAGGATTGAGGTTTATGTTTTGGTTGACTATTGTTTCATTTCAAGATTTTGTGATTGATATGATGAAGACTTGTGTATAATCGGGCATGCTTTGAAGTATGTTCAAGTTTTGAAAAGAGACCTGTGTACATTTTAATTGGGCCCAATTGTTGATTGGTAAATAGTGGATGTTGATGGTTATCGTGGTGCATTATGGACTATCATGGATAGATGTTGAGCATATTGTTATGCATGTTTTGGTTATTTAAAAAATATAAAGGAAGAAGGAATTAGTGTTTTGTTAAACAATATTGTTGAATGGAAAAAAAAATTATAGGTTATGATTGCATAGACTGTTATGAATTGATGAATGCTGGGAAATTTGATTATTAAACAACAAGCAGTTTTGTATATAATCGAGGAACAGTGAATTTTGGTTCTTTTTGGATTGATTTTAATACAGAGTTATGATTATTGATTATTTAATTTGTTTTATGAACAATATACATTAAATCCCCTGTCATTTTCTCACTTTTTTTCTCATTACGAATCCCCTCACAATCCCAGATTCACTTTGCACACCCTGTTCTTAAAATTAAATTAAAAACTTTGTATTACAGTGATTAAGAACTAACACAGAGATGAATCAAATCTGATATGATTTTGTTATTGTAACACAGTCGATTATTTAATGATTTATTGAGGAGTAATCATGTTCTTACTCCCTTTAATTTTATCACTTTTATGCTCAATACAACCCCCTCAAATATCCCAGAACCCTTATTCATCCCTTGCTCATTGACAATTATTAAATGAATTTTATGGATTGGATTACATGGGTCTTATGTGATTGTTGAGCTAAACTTTGTTTCATATTAAGAGATGTCATGTAACAGGATGAGCTTCTTCAATAGAGGAAGCCATGGCCGAAATAACAGAGGCAAAGGGAATTGGAACAGAGGGCCTAGAAGGCCAAGATTCTCGATACATTTTGATGCAGATGCACAAGATTTAAACCATCTCTTCCAAGCTAGAATTTTCAATTGGATTGGACAAGGGGTAGTCCAACCTAGACCAGAAAGGCCTCCCTTCCAAACCCAGCATGTCCCTCGTATCCATGTCCCCCCTCATGTTTCATTGCAACCTGAAGTTCCTGAGAATGACGGATGGAAGGAGATTATTCACCCACCAGTCTCCCAAAATCATGGCTGACCAAATTTGTCTCTACTTGCCCCCTCCTCTCCCTCAAGTGATGCAGCCAAATATGTTTCATCATGCATGCACTTGAGAGATGATTGTTCTCATGTAATTAGTGAGATCAAGCCTCAAGGCTCCACACAACCTAAGGCTAATTCAGGAAAGTCAAAGTGAGAGAGCAGAAACAAAGGGAAAATTGCCTCCCAAAGTGGAAAATATGGTTTTTGAGTACATTTTATTATTGATTTGTTGAGAACATTTGACTGCTGAAGTTTTGGACAACATACTATTTTTAGATATTTTGGATATTATATGTTTGGATATGGTTTAAAATATCATTGATATGTAATTTTCAAATTATGAGAATGATTATGAGAGCCCTAAGGAGGGATGTGTTTGATTGATTGACTAGTTATGTTTATTTTTTTTTAAAAACTAAAGGGAGTCAGGAGGGGTCCCACCTACTAGTTATTATTTATTAAAAGACCCTTATTATTATTATTATTATATTAATTCTTCCCCTAACTAAAAGTTAGTTGAGTTTTAGCTAACTTAACTAAAAGAAGTATTTGAACTACTTCAACTAATTTGGGATCCATAAAAGCAAAATGAGGAGAAAGAACAAGGGGAGAATAGAAGGAGAAAGAATACTAAGGTTTTCTCTTGAGTTTTATTGAGATTGTTCAGTTTTCATTCATTGTTCAATTCATTAAAAGCCTAATTCTATTTTATGACAACAGGGTCCTATTGAAGACAACAAGATTCAAAGCTAAATTACATCATTCAGACACTTGTTTTCAGAGGTGTTGATTTATCTTTGATAGTCTGTGTAAACTTGTCTGTATATGAATTAAATTTCATGACTGATAAAGGATATTGTACAAAGTCGAGTGGGAAGCAATCTGTGGCAAGTTGATCCATCTTTTAAATTTCAGTTCTTTACTTTCTGTGAGAATTCCTTTTGTATGGATTTCATCGAGGACATCTAAGTTGGACTTTAGTCCAAACTCCCTCAGGGATTTTTGTAAAGAGAACGATTATTTTGATTTCTTGGAATGAAATAAGTGATTGTTATTCTATCTCATCTATGTTAATATGTGACTTGGTATTTTTTCTTTTGTCTCCACATTTACTTTTGCATCTGTTATATTCAGAAAATTATATAAAAATGTTGAATTTTACAACAATCTTCTATTTTTAAAAATCATCCTAAGCCCTTGTAACTAATACTTGTGGATTAGGAAGCGAATTTTGAGGCTATAAACATAGGGCAATATTCCTGTCTATCTTGCCTTATCCAAGCAAGATTTGAAAATTCTTGAGTAAGATTACTTCATATCTTTTCCTACACATTTACTTGGTGACCATACTGGGGAGATCTTCCATATCTCTCTGGTTGATTTTTATGCTTGATTATCATTGAATATATTTACATTTCTGATATTGATCCTTTGACTGTTTCATTTCTTAATAATTGTACCTATTGCAAGGCAGCCCAATATTGAGCCTGGTCTTCAAGATCAGACCAACATTACTTTAAACTTGTTTAATACCATCTTAGATACCGTTAATACCCAGGTTGAGCTTAATCACTCATGGGAAGCAATTGAACAAGACATAAGTGTCCAAGAATGTTGGGAATCTGAACAAGACATAATTGTCCAAGAATGTTGGGAATCTAGGCAAAGACAACCTAGGAATCAGCCATAGCTTTATTTTTCCTACAATTTTGATCTTCTTTTCATGTCCTTAGATCCTCGTATCTCTAGGAGAAGAAGAGATTTATCACAGGAAATTAATCCTATTGCTGAAATAGGAAGAAGGAATCTTGTTTTGTTAACCCAACAAAGTGCTCTAAGGAGAACTTTGTCTGATTCATCTAGTTCGTCTTTCTCTCCCTTACCTATCATGCACAAGATGGCATCTAGTGGTGGCACTGGACGTGTTTCTTCATCTCAATATTCAACCTTGTTAGTGATTGGTAGCTTATATAGTCACCAAGTCCCTCTCCAATCTACTACAAACCCCGCCAAAGTCATTAAAAAGTATGGGCTTTTTCAGTTTGAAGAAGATGCTACAACTACCCTGTGGCATGTTTCCTCCCCTCTTAACCTAGCACCTCCTACTTGTCCACTTCCTAAATTCAAAGAGCATCTCCCTAGGTTTTCAGGGAATAACGCTATCACTACGAATGAACACTTGGTGGAATTTTCTAATGCCTATCACAACATAGGAGCCAATGACAATGATACTTGTATGTGCTTATTTGTGAATTCCCTTGAAGGGAAGGTTGTGATCGATTTCTTTGATCTCCCTCCTAATATTTTATCTACTTGGGAGGAGTTAGTCTATTGGTTCAAATATTCCTATGGGCAATCCAAGATCCCAGCCAAGTAGTTACAGGAGTACAATAGCATCAATTATAAGGATGGTGAGACTATCAAGTCCTTCAACTTGTGTTTCACCAAATTGTACAAACAAATCCTTGAACTCATTCGCCCTCAAAACCAAGGTGATTTCATGCATTATTATAATGCATTACCTTCCCCATATCACCATAGGCTTGAGGAAAAGTCCATTGATAACCTTGGTTCTTCTCTGCACACTTGTTTAGAGTATGAAGTACAACTTGAAAGAACAGGTCTTCCTGGGAGAGACTCAATTAAACATATAGACATGTCTGCCCTCTTACAGCTCGTACAAGACATGAATAATCGAATGATAGCATATGAGCGGAAAGGAAATGTCCCCTCTCTTACTCATGGAGCTTCATTTTACTCTGCACCCCCCTTTAGAAATCCAAATGAAAATAATTTTTAGCCTAAAGCTATCATGCCTCGTAGTTGATGTAAATTTTGTGAGGAACGCCATGAGGAAAGTACATGTGAAGTAAAGAAGAGTGCCAGAGATAAAATATTTGGTAAGAGACCCGAAACTACTATTGTTTTCCTAGACTTTTCCGAGCCAGAGGATGTCATGATCATAAATACTAGGAATAAATCCTATGCTCCATAAAGAAAATATGATCCTCCCCGCACTTCTTCTAGCCCAAGCTCATCTTCACTAGTTTCTACTGTTTAGGTTCCTAAGGATCCTGACAGTCAAGGAACTACCTCCCCTCTTCCCTCTTCCAAATACAACATTCTAAATCAGTTGACCAACATCAAAGAAGATGCTACCCTCCTAGACATGGTTGTCGTCCCTGAACAACAGAAGAATCTAAAAAAATTTATGGAAGGAAAAGATTCCATTGTATCCAACCTCTCTGAAGAGGTAGATGAAGAGGATTCATCTGGAAATAAAGTAGGTGTACATAAATTTAGACACCCTGTAAAAAAAAAATCCGTTTTATATTTTTGTAAAGATTATGGATAAGATTTCCCATTGTTGCCTCATTGACGGTGGTTTGGGCCCAAGTGTAATGTCGAAAATTATTATGGAAGAGATAGACTTGTACAAATGAAAATGCCAAAAGCGTGCTCTCCTATAATATTTTACAACAAACGACCATAGGTGAAATCAAGGACGTGACCTTGGTTTTGTGCGTGCATCCTGAAATAAGGACAACCCTTAATATTCAGGTAATAGATATGCCAGTGAGTAATTACTTGGTCATCTTAGGAAGGGATTGGAAAGAAGGTGGATACCTCTCACTCGACGGAACACTCTTATCCATTCCTTGGAATGGTAAAAACATCATAGTCCTAAGAGAGGGTATAATTTCACCTTACATAGAAAGCGTCCCACAGCCTAATGTGAATTATATCGAGGAGGACCTAGGAGTGTATTCCATCTTTGCAGATGAGGACAACACTACCTTGGAACAAATCGACATAGAGGATGGGATATGGCATATGCACTTCGATGGTTCATTCTCCAATGAAGGAAACAGTGTTAGTATTATCTTGTACTCTCACATGGGTAAGATTCATAACTTTTCCTATAGGTTAGAGTTTTCTTGCACAAACAATGTCACTGAATTTGAAGTGTTACTGCTAGGAATTGAAAATGCCTATAATCTGGGTTGTGGTCACCTTACAGTTTTTGGGGATTCTGAACTTGTTGTAAACCTTGTATGTAAGATATACTCTTCTAGAAACAAGTTAATGAAATGTTACACCCAAATTGTTTGGGCACTTATCTCGAACTTATTATCTTTCAACATCACTCATGTTAAAAGGGAATTGAACTTAATGGCTGACAGGTTAGTTGTTTTTGCAACCTCTCCTACTCGGCAACTTCTGCCACAAAGACCTGATTGTACCTTTCAATCTCTCTATGATCTGTACATCCCTGACAACATAGATTCATGGCAAGTCTTTTCTAGTGATGAGAGAATATGTGCTTTCATTCAAAATGAACCTTATAAGCCTAAGGAAATTATATCAATGGAAGATAACAAAATTCTTAAAGGCTTGACTCCTCTGGAAAGTTCATTTTCATCAAGTGATGTAGGCAACAAAGAAAAACATAAAGAAGAGGATTCAAAAAGGAAAGTGGGTGAAACCATTTCCTTGAACAATGGAACACCCAAGTCTCCAAAGAATGTTAAAATAGCTGCCCAATGTTCTAATGAAGAAAAATTGAGGTTCGCTAAGCTTCTTGGTGAATTTCAAGATGTTTTTTCTTGGTCTTATGAGGATTTTGTGGTTTTGATCCTTCTCTTATATAGCATGTCATTCCTATCAAGGAGGGCATAAAACCAGTTAGGCAAAAACAAAGACCCATTAACCCTGCATTGGAAGAAACTATTCGAAAGGAGTTGGAAAAACTCTTGAAGCCTGGGATTATTTTCCCAGTTAAGTATTTTGAGTGGGTTTCCAATTTGGTTCTCGTTCGGAAAAAAACTGGTCAAATAAGATTATGCGTAGATTTTCGTGCATTAAATAGGGCTAGTATAAAATATCACTTTCCTCTCCCTAATATGGAAATAATTTTGCAACAAGTTGCAAGGTCATAGATGATGTCCTTACTTGACGGTTTTTCTGATTACAATCAAATCAAGGTAAAAAGGGAAGACAAATATAAAACCACTTTTATTACTCATTGGGGCACTTTTGCTTATGAATGTATGCCTTTTGGATTATCTAATGCAGGTGCCACTTTTCAAAGAGATATGAAAATATGTTTTGACGATTTGATCGGCAAGATTATTCAGATCTATCTTGATGACTTAACTGTGTATTCTAGAAATCAATCAGATCATTTTGGTCATCTTAAAAGAGTTCTCATGCGATACAGGAAATTTGGAATTTATCTAAATCCTTCTAAGTCTATTTTTGGCGTTACCAAGGGAAAGCTCCTTGGACACATTGTCTTTGATTTGGGAATAAGCATTGATCCTTAAAGGATTGCTGCTATACTAAATTTGCATGCTCCCACTTCCAAGAAGGAGGTTCAAGCTTGCATGGGTGTTATTAACTTTGTCCATAGTTTTTTTCCTAATTTTGATGTAATGGTCAAGCCAATTCATAATCTACTTAAGCAAGATCGTTCCTTTTCTTGGACAGATGATGTTGAAAATTCTTTTGTAGGGATCAAGAAAGAAATCAGTTTCGCACCGGTTTCGGTGAAGCCGGATTTTGAGAAAGAATTTATGATATATACTAATGCCATAGAGGAAGCAATTTTTGCTATCCTCATGCAATGTGATGACCAAGGTTATGAAAAACCAGTGGCTTACATGAGTCAAAGCTTGTCTGATGATGAGTTTAAATATTCTTTTATTGAAAAGCATGCTTTCGCTCTTGTTAAAGATGTTGAAAATTTTCACCACTCCATCTTAGGTAAGCACACGTTGGTAAAAGTCCCTTTACCCACTGTCAAGTTTTTTCTCTCACAGACTTATCTTTCAGGGAAGCTTGCACATTGGCTTGCCAAGATCCAGGAGCATGATTTAACTATCATGAATTCTAACACCATCAAGGGACATGACGTATACCTTCACTTAGCTCAGCATGTTGAAACTAGTGAAGAAATTGATGAACATGATAGCTCTCTATCAACATTGTTCTACATTGATAATCAAATCCTTCCCATGTCTGAACATCCTTGGTATAAAAATTTGGTTTATTATTTGCAAAATCAAAGATGTCCAAATAACTTATACACTCATCAAAGAAGAAGGATCTGCCTCAAATCTGCTAGATACGTCATTATAGGAGACTTCTTGTTTAGAAGGTATGTTGATGGTATGTTGCTTCGTTGTGTAAACAATGAGGAAGCATAGAAATTGTTGCAAGAAATTCATGCTTCTTCAAATTATGTTATTCATGTAGGAGGTCATTTTTCTGCTAAAACCATTGCTTTTAATATTATCATAAAGGGATAATATTGGCCTTCAATCTTTCCTGATTCTTATGTTTTTTCGATATCTTGTGACAAGTTCCAGAAATGTGTTGGGAAAGAACGCCTTTCAGCCATGCCTTTACAACCTGTCCTCCCGGACTTTCCTTTTTCAAAATGGGGTTTGGACTTTATTGGTCCTATTAATCCTCCATCTTCAGCAGGAAAAGTCTTTATCTTGACAGCCATAGACTATTTTATAAAATGGACTGAAGTTGTCTCGCTTAAACATTCGCAGGATGAGCAGGTGATTTCTTTCCTTGAAAATAATATATTTTTCCAAATTTGGTATTTCTTTAGAAATTATTACAGATAATGGTCCTTCTTTTATTTCTGCTAAGTTGACCCAATTTTTAGCTAAGTTGGGGGTTAAACATTTTACCTCATCAACTTATTATCCCCAAGGAAATGGGTAAGCCGAGTCTACCAATAAGAATCTAGAAAGAATTATCAAAAGGCTCATTGAAGATAAGCCTTGTCAATGGCACACTTTCCTCACTTACGCCCTTTTGGCAGATCGAACTACCACCAAGGTGAGCATTGGTTGCACTCCTTTCCAGCTTGTTTGTGGTCAAGAAGCCATTATGCCTACTAAGCTAGAACTTTCCTCCTTAAGGTTAATGCAACAGGTCAGAGAATTAAATTCTTATGATGTTTCTCAAAGAATGAATGCACTTTTGGCTTTAGAGGAGCAAAGTATGTTTGCCTTGGATAATATAAGGAGAAGATAGCAGATTGTTAAAAAATATTTCAACAAGAGTGTCAAAGCTATAAAATTTAAAGTCAATGAAAAGGTATTGTTGTGGGATTCAGCTCATGTTGATAGAGGAAGGCATTCAAAGTTTCAAAAATTATGGTTGGGTCCTTTTAAGATCGCTTTTGTCCTAGGTGCAAATTCTTATATTCTAAAGGACTTACAAGAGTGATTTCTTTCCTACAGCACTAACCATTCCCACTTAAAACATTACGTGGAACCAACTTGAAGAGTTTAACATTGTTTGGAATTTTTCTATATTATAGTAGTTTCATTTCTACTTTTACATTTCTAGTTTTCCATTTCTGCTATTTCATTTTATGTCATTCATTTCTGTTTATTTCAATTTCGTTGTTTTGTTTTTGCTATGACACTTCTTGCTTTTTGTTCTTTTTGACTTCATTTCTTGTCAAAATAAAATGTTGGATCAATTTTGCCATAGCAACGCTTCTACAAAGTATTGTTAATCAATAACAAATGATATTACACACTTGTCATGATGTTCCCCTTGAAGGCATCATTGAAATTGTTATCTTCTTCCACTGTTGTTTTATGAGATAGTTGGTTTTATCCCTCTTCTGCTTTCCTTTTCTTCATCCATTTCAAGATTCAAAAGAGCAAGTTCAGAAAATTTTTCTCCTTGAAGTCAAGAACATTTTTTTAGTTGAATGATTATTCTTACAGGCATAAACCCCCTCATACTTAACACTTTCCATGAGTTATTCCCAAATTCCTGGTCATTTTACCCTTAAATCCGCTCACTTCCCCCTGTTGCATAATCATTTTGGTTTATATATTCTTGATCTGATGTTACTTGGTCTTCGAAACCAACCATTATGAGTTCTTAATCTATTGGAAACAGATTTCCTTGTGGAGTCGCTAGTTTGTTGACGATTAAAATCGTAACGATGAATTCTGCACGCAAAGTATTGCTAAAGAGATATTATTTAACTATGATAATAATATAATACTAGTAGGTGGGACCCCCTTGTAGACTATAGGCGCAAGGATAGAAATATTACACATGTTTTGTTGTTTTTTTGGATGTTTCCTACACAGTCCTACATTTTTGACGATACAGTATTGGTTTCATTTGGCGTGATGATAGGTGGATAATGCATTATTGTGGAATGATTTTTGAGACACAAAATAGTTTTATGGTTATGAGGATAATGTTGTTACAACTTTGTTACTAATTCTTATGTTGATTACTTAGCCACATTTATGCAAGGGATAATTTAATGGTAGCATGGTCAAAACAAAGAAAAAAACTATAAAAAGGTTCTAAAGTATGGCAAAGGGAAAGGAACTATGTAAAGGGATTACATGCAAGTTTCAAATGAAGTTAAGGGATACTAGTGTTAGTCCTAACTATTATGTTATTTGTTGGTTAATGGACTATGTGAATTTAATTAGATTTGAATGGAGGCACACATAGCATTGTTAATATGTATCATTTCTTGAAGTTATGGAAAGGGTTAACGTGTAAATTGTATTGGGTGGCGCACTATGCAATGGATATCATCTCAGATATCACAATGGTTTGGCATTGAATACACATTGGTTATATGGTTTGATTATTGGTGAATGTTATGTTTATTTGGTTGTCTTGTACTTTGAAATGAATGGGGCCAGGTGATGGAAGTGACGTGCATTTATTGCACGTCCCTCCATACTTTCCCTATCACCCATCACCCTAGCATTGCTCCATTGTTACAATTTCGCTCTGTTGGTTGTGAAGCTCCACGTTTTTAGGTTTTTGGAAGGGAGGCTCGGCCAACCCGCTATTTAAGCGTTTTTCCCACAGGTATGGTTCTTTTCTCTCCATCCATGATGTATTCTCTATTGTATGAACCAAATGATGGCTTAGTAATGCTTGGATTCTGTGTGTTCTTGAGATTTTTTACTGTGTTTAACTGTGTGGTATGGCTCTCTCTAATGATTGTAAATTGTTGGCAATTATAATCAAAGGAATGGGTATTTTTAAGTTGCGCATTGGCTATTTTGCTTGGTCAATGTAGTCTCATGATGGGTCTCTATGGAATAATAAGTAGCGGTGGTGCAATATGGCTCTGGTTGATGTTTGAGGGTTTTGGTTTTGTGTATCCGTGTCAATTAACTCGTTTCCTCTCAGTTGTGGTGGTAACCCTTACCCAGTCACAAATAAATTTCCAATATTCATTGTGTTCTTTTCTTCAAACCTCAAGTCATGGTTGATGGCCCATTCTTATTATCTTTTCCATGAAGTGTCCCAATATCCAGTCTTGGTTGGCCCTGAACAATAATACAGGCTTGTGTGGGTATTGGATTGATACAGGTTGTATCTTGGCGTTCTATCCAAAAGGACGTGTGTGTCCTCAATGGTGTTTTTTTCAAGTTATTCGGCTCTTAAGGGTTGGGACAATATCTTATATCTCTATGTTTTTTTTTATAACCTCCACTGTTAAATTAACCCTCGCCCCTTCTATGCAAGTGTTAAACGCACTGTGTGCACTAGGTTATTTTGCTCTTACTATCTTTGATTTCCTTGGGTGTTAAATATTGGTTCCATTGGCGAGACTTGGAGTGATAAGTAAATATTGTATCACTCATTGTTGTTTCTTGTTCGAAATGTATTTTTTCCTGTGGTTGATATAAGTCTCAGAAGATCGTCGACTCTCTAGGCTTTTATTTAAAAGATGAGTGAGCTCGTGTTGCCTCTCTACATTTGATTTTGACAAAGCTCGATCTGGACTCAAATTGTCCTTTCTCTCCATGGGAACCTTCTGGGGTTGTCAAGTATTGGTTATCAGTGAAATGGTTATGAAGGTCTTTGAAACACATGCTCTCTCGTCGAGTCTCTGTCTCGCCCTTGTATGGTAAAATTGTTTGAATAAGAATGAAACGAGCGGTTGTATACAGTCGAGGGTTGTCTTCCTTTCGTTATAGTTTCACTCACTGTGTTTTATCCGGTGTGGTATTGATTGCATATGAAAACACCTGTGTGGTTTTTTCTAAGCCCGATCAGGGTTGTGGCAAGTTTAAAAATGGTGCCTACATGTAGTTTGGTTTTGTTCGCTTCATATATTATATTGGAACCATTGTATAGATTACCAATTGTTTTAAAAGGAAGTTATACCCACAGAGATAAGGCTTGGGGTTTATGTTTTGGTTGACTGTTGTTTCATTTTAAGATTTTTTGATTGATATGATGAAGACTTGTGTATAATCGGGCATGCTTTGAAGTTTGTTCACGTTTTGAAAAGAGATTTGTGTGCTTTTTAATTGGGCTCGATTGTTGATTGCTAAATAGTGGATGTTGATGGTTATCGTGGTGCATTATGGACTATCAGGGATAGATGTTGAGCATATTGTTGTGTAGGTTTTGATTATTTAAAAAAAAAAAAAAGGGATCAGTGTTTTGTTAAACAGTATTGTTGAACGGAAAAAAAAATTATAGGTTATGATTGCACATATTGTTATGAATTGAGGAATGATGGGAAATTTGATTATTGAACAACAAACAGTTTTGTATACAATCGAGGACCAGTGAATGTTGGTGATTTTTGGATTGATTTTAATACAGAGTTATGATTATTGATTATCTAATTTGTTTTATGAACAGTGTCCATTAAATCCCCTGTCATTTTCTCATGTTTTCTCTCATTAAGAATCCCCTCACAATCCCAGATTCACTTCGCATGCCTTGTTCTTAAAATTAAATTAAAAACTTTGTATTATAGTGATTAAGAAATAACACAGAGATGGATCACACCTGATATGATTTTGTTATTGTAACACAGTCGATTTTTTAATGATTTGTTGAGCAGTAATCATATTCTTACTCCCTTTCATTTTATAGCTTTTCCGCCCAATACAACCCCCTCATATATCCCAGAAACCTTATTCATTCCTTGCTCATTCACAATTGTTAAATGAATTTTATGGATTGCATTGCATGAGTCTTATGTGATTGTTGAGCCAAACTCTGTTTCATATTAAGATATTTCATGTATGGTTTGTTTAAGAAGCTAGTTGCTAATAAATGCTACATGTAGGATGAGCTTCTTCAGCAGAGGAATCCATGGCTGAAATAACAGGGGCAGAGGGAATTGGAATAGAGGGCCTAGAAGGCCAAGATTCTCGATACATTTTGATGCAGATCCACAAGAGTTAAACCAGCTCTTCCAAGTTGTATTTTTCAATTGGATTGGACAAGGGGTAGTCCAACCTAGACCAGAAAGGTCTCCCTTCCAACCCCATCATGTCCCTAGTATCCATGTCCCCCCTCATGTTTCATTGCAACCTAAAGTTCTTGAGAATGAAGGATGGTAGGATATTGTTCACCCAGCAGTCTCCCAACATCGTGGCTAGACAAATTTGTCTCTACCTGCCCCCTCCTCTCCCTCAAGTGATTCAACCAAATTTGTTTCATCCTGCATGCACTTGAGAGATGATTGTTCTCATGTCATGAGTGAGATCAAGCCTCAAGGCTCTACACAGCCTAAGTATAATTCAGGAAAGTCAAAGGGAGACATCAGCAACAAAGGGAAAATTGCCTCCCAAAGTGGAAAATATGGTTTTTGAGTACATTTTTTTATTGATTTGTTGAGAACAGTTGACTGCTAAAGTTTTGGACAGCATATTATTTTTGGATATTTTGGATATTATATGTTTGGATATGGTTTAAAATATCATTGATATTTAATTTTCAAATTATGAGAATGAGTATGGGAGCCACAAGGAGGGATGTGTTTGATTGATTGACTAGTTATGTTTATTTTTGTTAAGAAACTAAAGGGAGTCACAAGGGGTCCCACCTACTAGTTATTATTTATTAAAAGACCCTTATTATTATTATATTAATTCTTACCCTAACTAAAAGTTAGTTGAGTTTTAGCTAACTTAACTAAAAGAAGTGGTTGAAATACTTCAACTAATTTGGGATGCATAAAAGCAAAATGAGGAGAAAGAACAAGGGGAGAATAGAAGGAGAAACCATACTAAGGTTTTCTCTTTAGTTTTATTGAGATAGTTCATTTTTCATTCATTCTTCAATTCATTAAAAGCCTAATTCTATTTTATGACAGTAGGGTCCTATTGTAGACAACGAGATTCAATGTTGAATTACATCATTCAGACACTTGTTTTCAAAGGTGTTGATCTATCTTTGATAGTCTGTGTAGACTTTTTTGTTTATGAATTAAATTCCATGACTGATAAAGGATATTGTGCAAAGTCGAGTGGGAAGCAATCTATGGCAAGTTGATCCAGCTTTTAAAGTTCAGTTTTTTACTTTCTGTCAGAAGTCCTTTTGTATGGTTTTCATCGAGGACATCTAAGTTTGACTTTGGTCCAAACTCCCTCAGGGATTTTTGTAAAGAGAACGATTCTTTTGATTTCTTGGAATGAAATAAGCGATTGTTATTCTGCCTCATCTGTGTTAATATGTGACTTGGTATTTTTTATTTTGTCTCCACATTTACTTTTTCATCTGTTATATTCAAAAAATTATATAAAAATGTTGAATTTTACAACAATCTTCTATTTTTAAAAATCATCCTAATCCCTTGTAACTAACACTTGTGGATTAGGAAGCGAATTTTGAGGCTATAAACATAGGGTGATATTCCCATCTATCTTTCCTTAGCCAAGAAAGATATGAAAATGCTTGAGTAATATTATTTCATATATTTTCCTCAACACATGGCAGGTTTTCTCGAGTGATGAAGGCATTTGCGCTTTCATACAAAATGAACAGTTTAATCCCAAAGAAATTATCTCGGTTGAAGATGAAAAATTTCCTAAAGGCTTGAATCCTCTTGAAAGTTCATTTTCGTCAAGTGATGTAGGAAACAAAGAAACACAGAAGGAAGAGGAGTCAAAAAGGAAAGCTGATGATACCATTTCCTTGAATATTGAGACATCTGAATCTCCAAAGATCATTAAATTAGGTGCCCAATGTTTTGTTGAAGAGAAAGTGAAATTCACATAATTACTCCATCAATTTCAAGATGCTTTTGCCTGGTCATACGAGGATCTTCATGGTTTTGATCCTACTCTCATACAACATGCCATTCCTATTAAAGAAGGGGTAAATGCAGTTAGGCAAAGACAAAGACCTATTAACTCTACACTCGAAGCCAATGTTAGGAAAGAATCGGAAAAATTGTTGAAAGCTGATATAATATTTCCAGTTAAGTATTCTGATTGGGTTTCAAATATGGTCCTTGTTTAGAAAACTACCATCCAAATCAGATTATGTGTCGATTTTCGTGCATTGAATAGAGCAAGTTTCAAAGAACATTTTCCACTTCCCAATATGGAAATGATTCTGCAACAATTTGCAGGGTCTCAAATGTTGTCCTTACTTGATGGTTTCTCTGGGTATAATCAAGTCAAGGTAATAAGGATGGATAGCTATAAAACCACATTTACCACATGTTGAGGCACATTTTCTTATGAGCGCATGCCTTTTGTCTTATCTAATGCAGGTGCCACCTTTAAAAGAGCTATGCAGATAGCTTTTGACAATCTAAATGGTAAGATTATCCAAGTTTATCTTCATGATTTGAATGTTTATTTTAAAAACCG
>SNQJ01S0053320.1:102698-117119 GCA_010110895.2 Picea sitchensis
TCCGATAGCCCCAACATATAATGAATCCTTCCCTGAAAGAAATTGTTAAAGAGGAATTGCAGAGGTAATAATCAACCTTCCATCTCAAAAAACATAGAAGGAGGTACATAGCTTCTTAGGAAATGCTAGTTATTATCGACTCTTTGTCGAGAATATTACAAAAATTGTTGGTTATTATCGACGCTTTGTCGAGAATTTTACAAAAATTGCATGTCCTTTATTTTCATTACTTAATAAAAATGAAAAATTTACTTGGAATGATAAGTGTCAATGCACTTTTGAAGCATTAAAATAAAATTTGTCCACAACACTTGTCTTAAGAGGGATAAACAGGTCCCTACCCTTTCATATATCTATAGATTCTTTAAACATCATCATCGAAGCAATATTGGGGCAGTGAGTGGAACAAAATCCCTATTCTATATACTTTATTAGTAAGAACTTGACTCGTACAGAAATAAACTACATGGTAATAGAAAATGAGTTCCTTGCTATTATTTATGCTATAAATAAATTTTGTCACTATATAACATGCTATCAGGTATTTTTGCACAACGATCACTCTACCATTCATTACTTAATGGAAAAATTAGTTACCAATGGAAGAGTAACTAGGTGGTTGTTATTATTACATGAATTTGACATAACCATCCTTGATATACCTGGAAAGGATAACACCATTGCCAACTTCCTCTCTAGGCTCACCAACGATGGCAATGCGAGTCCTGTTGAGGATTTTTTTCCTCATGAGAATATTTTTTCATTATCTAATAACACCCCATGGTTCATAGATATTACTAATTACTTAGCTGTATGAAAACTACCAACAAACCTCTCACCAAAGGAGCGATAATAGATCATCAAGAAAAGTGACTGATACTCTTGGATCGAAGGCTATCTCTTCTACACTGGGCTAGATCTCACAATTCAATGTTGTGTTAGAGAGGATGAGATCCATGAAATTCTAGGGGCTTGTCATGAAAATCCTTGTGGAGGACACGTTTCCAATATAAGGATTTCCTACAAAGTACTGCATGCGGGATATTACTGAACCACCATATTTTGAGATGTTTGAGAGTATGTGAAGAGTTGTGACAGATGTCAGAGAATGGGATGACCTGTTCATATAGATGAAATTCCACTTCAAACCTAGCTTATGGTGGATCTATTAGAGAAATAAAACTTGTATTTTCTAGGGCCCATTCACCCTTCATCTAGACATAAGACCTACATCCTCGTCTGCGTTGACTATGTCACTAAGTGAGTAGAAGCCAAAGCACTCCAAAAATCCACAGAAAAGGTAGTAGTAGACTTCCTCTATGGGGAAATATTTGTCAGATTTGGGGTGTCGCGAGATATTGTCACAGATGAGGGGAAACATTTCACCTCCAACCACATTTGGTCCATCACATAATGATACAAGATTAAGAACACAATAACCACACCATACCACCCATAGGCCAATGGGCAGGTCAAAGGTGCCAAAAAATATATTGGAATCCATATTGACTAAAACTATCCAACTACATCTTGAGGATTTGATAGATAGACTTCTCGAGGATTTGTGGGATTATTGTACTATGTGTAAAAACACTACAGGGTTTACCCCTTATGAGATTGTATACAATAAGTAGGTCATTCTCTCAATTGAGTTAGAAGTGAAGACATTGAAGACTGCACTACAACTAGGTATGAACTTATCAGAAGCACATCAAAACCAAATGAACCAGATCAATTAATAAGATGAACTTTTTCCAGCCGATTTACATCATGCCTTTGCAGTTCAACAACAAAGAGCCAAAAGGAACGACAAATTCAACAAAAATAAAAAGTTTTAGCTAGGGGATTGTTCTCTTCTGTATGACTCCAGGTTCAAGGACTTTAAAGGGAATTTCTAGACACACTGTCTAGGGACATATGAGATTGATATTGTTGAGGAAAAGGTATGAGGAACCTTACTCAAGCATTTTCAGATATTGCTAGGATAAGGCAAGATAGTTTGGAATGTTACCCGAGGTTTATAGCATTAACAAAAATAATAATCATTTAATCCACATGTATTAAGTACGAGGGACCAAGGCTGGTTTTATATATTATATGTAACTGTGAAAAATAAAGAAAAATAAGAAAAAAATTACATAAGTGTGTACATGGATAAGAGACAAGGATAAAATCAAAATCTGAACAACATCATCAAGATATACATGTAAGACTAAAATCATAAATTTGTTTTTTATATTGATTTCATTATGAGAAACAAATATGAATTATCTTTACAAACCCCTGCGAGGGTAGGGACCAAATTCATATTTAGAAGCCTCTGATGGGCACCATACAAAGAGACTCTGACGACAAAAGAAAACCAAAGCAAAATATCTGGATCAACTTACCACAAAATGATGTCACTTGAATCTGCAAAATATTCTTTATCAGTCATGAAATTTAATCCATAAACAAACAAGAACACACAGAATGCCAAAGATAATCCATACACCTTTAAAGACAAGTTGCTAGAAAATATGATTCAGTTTTGAATCCTGCTGCCTTCAATAAGACGCTGTTGTCATCAAGATGGTTAAGCCATCTATTAAACTCAGAATGAATGAAGAATGGAAGTATCTCACAAGTACAGAGAAAACCTTATAGCATAAGTTCTCCTTCTATTCTCTCTTACTCTTTTTTCTCTTCATTTGATTGAGCTTTTATTCTTTGCCAATAAGTTATGGTAGTTCAACTACCTTCCTTTTGTTAAGTTTAATTATATTAGCTAATTTGTCGATACAAATACATAAGAATACATAAATAAGGGTCTATTTAAATAATAACTAAATAAGTGGGACCCCTTGTCGCTCCATTTTCATTATTTAAATGATTGTCAAAACATGAAACATAATACCCCACAAAATTAACTCAAGTATTCACCTTGTAACTCCCATCGTCATAAATAGTCAAAATATTTTAAGATCAAAATAAAACATGACTATATCCAAAAATAGAGTCATACTCATGCTGTCCCAAAACATCCTGTCTAAATATGTCCTTGTTGTCTGAAACATTTTTTGTCACACCAATAAGATTTGTCTTCAAAAGAAAATCATTAAAAAGCATTAAAAACCATATTTATTATGTGAGGCATTTTGCCTCTTTTCATTGCTACCTTCTTTTGATCCCATTTCTGACTTTTCCTATGGAACAGTCTCCAATTGATTAGGACCTTGTGGGAATATCTCATTGATGATATGGGAACAAATATCTTTGAGGTGAAAATGGGAAGACTCATATTTAGAGGAATATTTGGAGGACTTGGAGGGATTGGCCACTCCTTTTCCCTTATCTAGCTCTGGCTTGGGAACATCAATTTTTAGCCTTTTGCTTGCATGAGAGGATTGTACTTGTGAAACAACATGATCAACTTGGGAATTTGGGTTGATTGGCAGTGGAGGAGGGGGTAATGGCAATGAAACAGTATGCCAACCATGGTGATGAGCTACAGGTTGATGAACAATTTCTTGCTAGCCATCATTGGTAGGTGGTTCTAGATGCATAGACACATGAGGGGGGACATGGATACTAGAGAAATTTTGATGTGGCTGGAAAGGAGGCCTCTCAAGTATAGGTTGCAAAATTCCTTTGCAAAATATATTAAAAAACCAAGCTTGGAAAAATTGATTTAGTTCTTGAGGATAACGTCAAAATGTATCGAAAATTGTGGCCTTCTATGGCCTCTTTTCCAATTATTTCCTCTTCCTCTATTTTCACCTTTTCCATTGCTGCCTCTGCTAAAAAAAATCATCCTAAAGCAATATTCCAATCATGTTATAAAAAAATCTTAACAATCCATGCATCAATACTCTACCTAAATAAAATAAAAAGGTTGGCTCTATCTTTCACAACAGAAGCACATGAAATCCATCCATCCATCATACTTTTAAATTCAATAATCAATTTCCATTTGAACAAGGAGTGATAGGGATATTGGGAAGATGGGGGCTTTGTAATGAGCGAAAATTGGTAGCATGGACGGGAACCAACCAATGGATAATGTTCAAGAAAAAGAAGAGGCAACTTCCTTATAAAAGCAATGTCTCCATATCCAAAATTCCAACACCAATCATCTTCCTTTTCCTTTTAATCTTTTATTTTTCTTAAATGCAATTCATAATAACAGAATAGGGGATAAATTAAATGCATTTTGGAAGGTGGTGGGATTTTTAATGAGTGGAAAGTGAGATAATGAACGAGAATGAAACAATTATTGTTCTATTACATGAATAACATTTATTGACTTTTAAAATTGACATTGTCATTATTTTCCAAAAACCTTTCTCCTATAAATAATTCAAATCCAAGACATGACAATTTTTACAGTGCTCAATATAAAACCCAAGGAAAATTTTGGGACTGTCAAACTTTACAACTTCCATTTCCATAGATATCCATTTAAACTGGCAGAACATTTTATAGGAGACTGTTTACAAAGTCAATTGAAAACAGTTATAACCAGATTGCCTCAAGACAACATGGGAGGTTGAGAAAACAACCATAAATCCATTGAACCTTCAACATATAAAACTTATATCAGAAACTCAATAATTTCTGCATAAACTGATTGGGTTTGAAGCCCCATTGCGAAGTTGGCTGTCATTGTTTTTTCTAGAAACCATATAACTTCAAAATCAAGATTACCCTTATAGATAAATAACAAACGAGCCAAGACTTCACATATATAACCAATATTTTCCACTGTCAGGTCAACACCATAACAAATATCAAAACCTGAGTTCGAGTTTACTAACAGTCCATATGCTAGATAGAAAAGCGAGGTTTGGGAAGACATAAGGGAGAAAAATTAATATGGGGTTTGCAAAGAAAAACAAAACCATTTCTTTCCACAACGAAACTTTCCACAGACCTCCCAAGGTGGTCGCAAGGCAAATACAAAAGTCTCACATGTATTCATGGACAATGGAATGATAACTCGAAAGAGCTGCAAGTCTTCCAAGTACTGGGTAGAGGGTATGGAAAATATACAGTAATCAGAAGAAAAAAAACCCGACTGTTCCTTTTATTCACCGAGAAAAACCTTCAAAACTTAATCACAAGAAATGGGTGAAGTTAATTGTACTCGCCATAAAATAATACCAACCAAAAGAAACCCAATGTAATTTTCACAACAAGAATGAACACATACACCCACTGTAATATTCATAAATCAAACACACTCTGCATGTAAACTCTAAGAGCCAACACAATGATTTTATTCGGAGCAGAGTTACAGTTCATGAATGGAGGGATAAGAGCGAACATACCTGTGAGGAAAATTCCAGAAAGCTAAGAGAACCACTATTCTCCCAAAGGCTGAGAAAAAGGGAGGCAAGACTAGCCAGAGAAACCAAAACAAGCGCAAGAAAAGTGAAGGTGGTGACTTCAAGGTGGGGTAAGAACGACGTGCAGTAAATGCACGTCGTTCCCCCTATTTTCACATTAATTCCATCAACCACAGCCAAGTATGAAGCGCACCCAAAACTTACAAAATATTTTCATAAAACACATAGTTAACCATGTGTATCTAATTCACCACCAAAGATATCATTTCCATTTTCCAAATCAAATCGACCTCCTATAACCATTATTTAGCACCAAAACAACATGTCCCTCATTCCTTTCTAGTGAAGAATTATAATTGCACAAAACATATTAATTTTTCATAACATATACAAGTATGCCATAAGTGAAATACACCATAACTTGCAATGTGGCCCGTGCTTGAAGTTTGAAAAATATGCCAAAATATATGTATAGCAAGAATAAACCAAGATTCCTATTAAAAAAAACGTTTTCCCCTATTTTTTTTTCTTTTTCAAATCAAATTGCCAGCACACTCATCATCCATCCATTTCACATGGAAACCAACTTGAATTTCTGTGTTTAGTCTCAAACTATAGAATCATTTTTGCAAGGTAGTCATGAGCGCAAATCAGAGAAGTGTCTTTCATCATTATTTACATAAGGGGGTCCCACATATTTAGCATATTATTAAATATATATAAGTAATAAGGCATTGCAACCCATTTGCAGGAAGGGATTCCATGTTGCGCTTTTGGGTGTGAACAAACTGGCGGCTCCACATGGAAATATGTTCTCAACAAATTTAGAACTTAGAATGTTTGGTTCCGCAGACTAATCGGAGTAGGTGATCGAAAACTGCTGAAAATAATAGTTATGCAACATGGGGGAAAATCTTGGTTTAAGGGAAATGATGAGATGGGACTTCGAGAAATTACTTATGGAAAGTGAGATGTTTGAGGGGAGTTGGTCCTGTATGCATAACAATCGAATAATATTCATAACCAATAATGATTTTTAGAATTTAAAGGAGAATTCTTTTGATATGCTCTTGAATCTCAGGATGGATGGAAGAAAGGGATAGCAGAAACAAGGAAGAAAACAAAACTGACTATACTACAACAATCTTGAAATAAAAAAAAAACTATTCTAGTGGTGTCTCAAAAGGAGGACATCGTGACAGATGTGTGTATCTTATTTTCATCGATCAACAATACTTACATAATGACATTGTTATGGTAGAACTGATCCATAATTTATTTATGATGATCATGCGAAACAAACATCAGAAATTAAAACTCAACAAACCTAAGTAAAAAAAATAGTAAAACAAAGGACTATATACAACAGTCATGTTTTCACAAAAAGTTAGTGATCAAGTTGGTTCCACATAATGTTTCAAGTGGGAACCATTAGTACTATAAGAAAACAATCTCTCCTCCAAGTCCTTTAGAAGGTATGAATTTGTGCCAAGGATAAAAGAGATTTTGAAAGGTCCTAGCCATATTTTTTTGAATTTAGAATGTCTCCCTCTTTCAGCATGGGCTGAGTCCCATAGTAGGACTTTGTCATCAATATTGAATTCAATAGCCTTTGCTCGTTTGTTAAAATACATTTTCACCATTTGCTTCCTTCTTTTTAGGTTCTCCAAGGCAAAGTTTCTTTGTTCTTCCAGGGCTAACAATGCATTTATCCTTTGGGGAACATTAGAAGAATTTAATTCTTCAGTCTTTAACATCAACCATAAGGAGGAAAGCTCTAGCTCAGTAGGAAAAATAGCCTCTTGGCCATATACGAGCTGAAAGGAAGTAAATCATGTACTTAATTTGGTGGTTTTATGGTCTACCCAGAGGGCATAAGTGAGAAGTGTGTGCCATTGGTGAGGTTTGTCTTCTATGATTCTATTTATGATCCTAACCAGACTCTTGTTAGTGGAATCTGCTTGCCCATTTACCTGAGGGTAATAAGAAGATGAAGTGAAATGTTTGACACCTAACTTAGCTAGAAATTGGGTCAATTTTGCAGAAATGAAGGATGGGCCATTGTCCGTAATGATCTCTAATGAGATGCTAAATATGGAAAAGATATTAGATTCTAGAAAAGAAACTACCTGCTCATCCTATGCGTGTCTAAGAGGGACAACCTCGGTCCACTTAGTAAAGTACTCAATGGCTGTCAAAATAAATATATGATCTACAGAAGATGGAGGGTTGATAGGACCAATAAAGTCTAGTCCCCACTTAGAAAAAAGGAGATCCAGAAGGACGGATTGTAAAGGCATGGCAAAAAGACGTTCTTTCCCAGCGAATCTTTGGCATTTATCATAGGATCTTGCAAATTTATATGAATCGCAGAATATCGTAGGCCAATAATAGCCATTTCTTATGATCTTACAAGCAATATCCTTAGCAGAAAAATGGCCATCGATGTGAATGACATATGATGATGATCCATGGATCTTGCGTACTAATCTTTGTGCTTCCTCATCATTTACACATCGAAGTAGCAAACCATCAACAAACTTCCTAAACAAAAAGTCTCCTAAAATGATATACTTGGAAGATTTAAGGTGGAGTCTCCTTATTTGGTGAGGATCCAACCCATCTAGACACCATTGATACTGCAAATAATACACTAGATTTTTATACCAAGGATGCTCAGATAGAGAGAGATTCTGATTTTCAATATAAAATAACACTGAAAGAGGATTATCTTGGTTGTCAAGTTCTTCACTTGGTTCAGGGTGCTAAGCTAAGTGAAGGGCTAAGTCTTGTCCTCTTATTTTCTTTGAAGTCATAATCGTCAAATCATGCTCCTAAATTTTGGAAAGCCAATGTGCAAGTTTTCCTGAAAGATAAGTTTGTGGAAGCAGAAACTTGACAACAGGAAAAGGGACTTTTACCAGCGTATGTCTGCTAAAAAAATATGGCGAAATTTTTCTTTAGCCTTGACAAGAGAAAACACATATTTCTCAATATAAGAGTATTTTATATCATCGTATGATAAACTTTGACTCATGCAAGATATAGTTTTTTCACTGTTTCGGTCAGCACATTGTAAGAGGATAACAAAAATCGCTTCCTTGGTGGCATTGGTATATATGATAAATTCTTTTTGAAAATCCGGCTTCACCAGAATTGATGCAGAACTGATTTCTTTCTTAAACCTAAGGAAAGCATTCTTGACATCATCTATCCAAGAAAAAGAACGATATTGATTCAGAATATTAAGGATTGGTTTAACCACGACAACAAAATCATGAACAAATCTACAAACAAAATTAATAATGCCCATGAAAGATTGAACTTATTTCTTGGAGATGGGGGCAGGGAGGTTTAGAATGGCAGTAATCCTCTTAGGATTTATACTTATCCCCAAATCAGAAACAATGTGACCGAGGAGATTTCCCTTCGTGAGATCAAAAATAGATTTGGAAGGATTTAAAGAAATGCCAAATTTTTTGCAGCGCATGAGAACTTTTCTAAGATGACCAAAATGATTCAATCGGTTTTTAAAATAAACATTCAAATCATGAAGATAAACTTGGATAATCTTACCATTTAGATTGTCAAAAGCTATCTGCATAGCTCTTTTAAAGGTGGCACCTGCATTAGATAAGACAAAAGGCATGCGCTCATAAGAAAATGTGCCTCAACATGTGGTAAATGTGGTTTTATAGCTATCCATCCTTATTACCTTGACTTGATTATACCCAGAGAAACCATCAAGTAAGGACAACATTTGAGACCCTGCAAATTGTTGCAGAATCATTTCCATATTGGGAAGTGGAAAATGTTCTTTGAAACTTGCTCTATTCAATGCACGAAAATCGACACATAATCTGATTTGGATGGTAGTTTTCTAAACAAGGACCATATTTGAAACCCAATCAGAATACTTAACTGGAAATATTATATCAGCTTTCAACAATTTTTCCGATTCTTTCCTAACATTGGCTTCGAGTGTAGAGTTAATAGGTCTTTGTCTTTGCCTAACTGCATTTACCCCTTCTTTAATAGGAATGGCATGTTGTATGAGAGTAGGATCAAAACCATGAAGATCCTCGTATGACCAGGCAAAAGCATCTTGAAATTGATGGAGTAATTATGTGAATTTCACTTTCTCTTCAACAAAACATTGGGCACCTAATTTAATGATCTTTGGAGATTCAGATGTCTCAATATTCAAGGAAATGGTATCATCAGCTTTCCTTTTTGACTCCTCTTCCTTCTGTGTTTCTTTGTTTCCTACATCACTTGACGAAAATGAACTTTCAAGAGGATTCAAGCCTTTAGGAAATTTTTCATCTTCAACCGAGATAATTTCTTTGGGATTAAACTGTTCATTTTGTATGAAAGCGCAAATGCCTTCATCACTCGAGAAAACCTGCCATGTGTTGAGGAAAATATATGAAATAATATTACTCAAGCATTTTCATATCTTTCTTGGCTAAGGAAAGATAGATGGGAATATCACCCTATGTTTATAGCCTCAAAATTCGCTTCCTAATCCACAAGTGTTAGTTACAAGGGATTAGGATGATTTTTAAAAATAGAAGATTGTTGTAAAATTCAACATTTTTATATAATTTTTTGAATATAACAGATGAAAAAGTAAATGTGGAGACAAAATAAAAAATACCAAGTCACATATTAACACAGATGAGGCAGAATAACAATCGCTTATTTCATTCCAAGAAATCAAAAGAATCGTTCTCTTTACAAAAATCCCTGAGGGAGTTTGGACCAAAGTCAAACTTAGATGTCCTCGATGAAAACCATACAAAAGGACTTCTGACAGAAAGTAAAAAACTGAACTTTAAAAGCTGGATCAACTTGCCATAGATTGCTT
This sequence comes from Picea sitchensis, assembly GCA_010110895.2. NCBI lineage: Eukaryota > Viridiplantae > Streptophyta > Pinopsida > Pinales > Pinaceae > Picea > Picea sitchensis. The sequence continues at coordinate 112,896 of SNQJ01S0053320.1, forward strand.
CCCACTCGACTTTGCACAATATCCTTTATCAGTCATGGAATTTAATTCATAAACAAAAAAGTCTACACAGACTATCAAAGATAGATCAACACCTTTGAAAACAAGTGTCTGAATGATGTAATTCAACATTGAATCTCGTTGTCTACAATAGGACCCTACTGTCATAAAATAGAATTAGGCTTTTAATGAATTGAAGAATGAATGAAAAATGAACTATCTCAATAAAACTAAAGAGAAAACCTTAGTATGGTTTCTCCTTCTATTCTCCCCTTGTTCTTTCTCCTCATTTTGCTTTTATGCATCCCAAATTAGTTGAAGTATTTCAACCACTTCTTTTAGTTAAGTTAGCTAAAACTCAACTAACTTTTAGTTAGGGTAAGAATTAATATAATAATAATAAGGGTCTTTTAATAAATAATAACTAGTAGGTGGGACCCCTTGTGACTCCCTTTAGTTTCTTAACAAAAATAAACATAACTAGTCAATCAATCAAACACATCCCTCCTTGTGGCTCCCATACTCATTCTCATAATTTGAAAATTAAATATCAATGATATTTTAAACCATATCCAAACATATAATATCCAAAATATCCAAAAATAATATGCTGTCCAAAACTTTAGCAGTCAACTGTTCTCAACAAATCAATAAAAAAATGTACTCAAAAACCATATTTTCCACTTTGGGAGGCAATTTTCCCTTTGTTGCTGATGTCTCCCTTTGACTTTCCTGAATTATACTTAGGCTGTGTAGAGCCTTGAGGCTTGATCTCACTCATGACATGAGAACAATCATCTCTCAAGTGCATGCAGGATGAAACAAATTTGGTTGAATCACTTGAGGGAGAGGAGGGGGCAGGTAGAGACAAATTTGTCTAGCCACGATGTTGGGAGACTGCTGGGTGAACAATATCCTACCATCCTTCATTCTCAAGAACTTTAGGTTGCAATGAAACATGAGGGGGGACATGGATACTAGGGACATGATGGGGTTGGAAGGGAGACCTTTCTGGTCTAGGTTGGACTACCCCTTGTCCAATCCAATTGAAAAATACAACTTGGAAGAGCTGGTTTAACTCTTGTGGATCTGCATCAAAATGTATCGAGAATCTTGGCCTTCTAGGCCCTCTATTCCAATTCCCTCTGCCCCTGTTATTTCAGCCATGGATTCCTCTGCTGAAGAAGCTCATCCTACATGTAGCATTTATTAGCAACTAGCTTCTTAAACAAACCATACATGAAATATCTTAATATGAAACAGAGTTTGGCTCAACAATCACATAAGACTCATGCAATGCAATCCATAAAATTCATTTAACAATTGTGAATGAGCAAGGAATGAATAAGGTTTCTGGGATATATGAGGGGGTTGTATTGGGCGGAAAAGCTATAAAATGAAAGGGAGTAAGAATATGATTACTGCTCAACAAATCATTAAAAAATCGACTGTGTTACAATAACAAAATCATATCAGGTGTGATCCATCTCTGTGTTATTTCTTAATCACTATAATACAAAGTTTTTAATTTAATTTTAAGAACAAGGCATGCGAAGTGAATCTGGGATTGTGAGGGGATTCTTAATGAGAGAAAACATGAGAAAATGACAGGGGATTTAATGGACACTGTTCATAAAACAAATTAGATAATCAATAATCATAACTCTGTATTAAAATCAATCCAAAAATCACCAACATTCACTGGTCCTCGATTGTATACAAAACTGTTTGTTGTTCAATAATCAAATTTCCCATCATTCCTCAATTCATAACAATATGTGCAATCATAACCTATAATTTTTTTTTCCGTTCAACAATACTGTTTAACAAAACACTGATCCCTTTTTTTTTTTTTTAAATAATCAAAACCTACACAACAATATGCTCAACATCTATCCCTGATAGTCCATAATGCACCACGATAACCATCAACATCCACTATTTAGCAATCAACAATCGAGCCCAATTAAAAAGCACACAAATCTCTTTTCAAAACGTGAACAAACTTCAAAGCATGCCCGATTATACACAAGTCTTCATCATATCAATCAAAAAATCTTAAAATGAAACAACAGTCAACCAAAACATAAACCCCAAGCCTTATCTCTGTGGGTATAACTTCCTTTTAAAACAATTGGTAATCTATACAATGGTTCCAATATAATATATGAAGCGAACAAAACCAAACTACATGTAGGCACCATTTTTAAACTTGCCACAACCCTGATCGGGCTTAGAAAAAACCACACAGGTGTTTTCATATGCAATCAATACCACACCGGATAAAACACAGTGAGTGAAACTATAACGAAAGGAAGACAACCCTCGACTGTATACAACCGCTCGTTTCATTCTTATTCAAACAATTTTACCATACAAGGGCGAGACAGAGACTCGACGAGAGAGCATGTGTTTCAAAGACCTTCATAACCATTTCACTGATAACCAATACTTGACAACCCCAGAAGGTTCCCATGGAGAGAAAGGACAATTTGAGTCCAGATCGAGCTTTGTCAAAATCAAATGTAGAGAGGCAACACGAGCTCACTCATCTTTTAAATAAAAGCCTAGAGAGTCGACGATCTTCTGAGACTTATATCAACCACAGGAAAAAATACATTTCGAACAAGAAACAACAATGAGTGATACAATATTTACTTATCACTCCAAGTCTCGCCAATGGAACCAATATTTAACACCCAAGGAAATCAAAGATAGTAAGAGCAAAATAACCTAGTGCACACAGTGCGTTTAACACTTGCATAGAAGGGGCGAGGGTTAATTTAACAGTGGAGGTTATAAAAAAAAACATAGAGATATAAGATATTGTCCCAACCCTTAAGAGCCGAATAACTTGAAAAAAACACCATTGAGGACACACACGTCCTTTTGGATAGAACGCCAAGATACAACCTGTATCAATCCAATACCCACACAAGCCTGTATTATTGTTCAGGGCCAACCAAGACTGGATATTGGGACACTTCATGGAAAAGATAATAAGAATGGGCCATCAACCATGACTTGAGGTTTGAAGAAAAGAACACAATGAATATTGGAAATTTATTTGTGACTGGGTAAGGGTTACCACCACAACTGAGAGGAAACGAGTTAATTGACACGGATACACAAAACCAAAACCCTCAAACATCAACCAGAGCCATATTGCACCACCGCTACTTATTATTCCATAGAGACCCATCATGAGACTACATTGACCAAGCAAAATAGCCAATGCGCAACTTAAAAATACCCATTCCTTTGATTATAATTGCCAACAATTTACAATCATTAGAGAGAGCCATACCACACAGTTAAACACAGTAAAAAATCTCAAGAACACACAGAATCCAAGCATTACTAAGCCATCATTTGGTTCATACAATAGAGAATACATCATGGATGGAGAGAAAAGAACCATACCTGTGGGAAAAACGCTTAAATAGCGGGTTGGCCGAGCCTCCCTTCCAAAAACCTAAAAACGTGGAGCTTCACAACCAACAGAGCGAAATTGTAACAATGGAGCAATGCTAGGGTGATGGGTGATAGGGAAAGTATGGAGGGACGTGCAATAAATGCACGTCACTTCCATCACCTGGCCCCATTCATTTCAAAGTACAAGACAACCAAATAAACATAACATTCACCAATAATCAAACCATATAACCAATGTGTATTCAATGCCAAACCATTGTGATATCTGAGATGATATCCATTGCATAGTGCGCCACCCAATACAATTTACACGTTAACCCTTTCCATAACTTCAAGAAATGATACATATTAACAATGCTATGTGTGCCTCCATTCAAATCTAATTAAATTCACATAGTCCATTAACCAACAAATAACATAATAGTTAGGACTAACACTAGTATCCCTTAACTTCATTTGAAACTTGCATGTAATCCCTTTACATAGTTCCTTTCCCTTTGCCATACTTTAGAACCTTTTTATAGTTTTTTTCTTTGTTTTGACCATGCTACCATTAAATTATCCCTTGCATAAATGTGGCTAAGTAATCAACATAAGAATTAGTAACAAAGTTGTAACAACATTATCCTCATAACCATAAAACTATTTTGTGTCTCAAAAATCATTCCACAATAATGCATTATCCACCTATCATCACGCCAAATGAAACCAATACTGTATCGTCAAAAATGTAGGACTGTGTAGGAAACATCCAAAAAAACAACAAAACATGTGTAATATTTCTATCCTTGC
>SNQJ01S0053321.1:3719-21686 GCA_010110895.2 Picea sitchensis
CTGTTTAGTTTCTATTGATTTAGAGGGCTTTGGTGGTAAAGTTGTAGTGTTCACAGCAGGAGGTTTATTTGTGGTCTTGCTCCTAGTATTGTAAGGGTGCACAGTCTCAAAGTTTGCTTGGAAGATACTATCTGAGAGGTGACCAAAGATATTTGGAGAGGACTCTTCTTCTTGAGTTGGTTCCTGCTCAACTTCCTCTTGAGGGATGTTAGGAGGGATCAAGTCATCTTGGGCTCCTAGAATTGTCTGTAGTGCGCATTGCAAACTTTCTAGGTTCAAGCCTTCAGGGTTTGGATTAGGCCGGTTTTGGGGAAGAGGCTTTTGGAAAGGAGGTTTGTAGGGTCCTTTGCTCGAAGACCAACAAATAGGTGTATCATCATATTAACGTTCCATTCATTCGAAACAGAACCAACACCATACGTTATACTCATGTGCCAAGTGTACAGTTCAATCCAACACCATATCCAACATTAGCCAACGATCCATCGTGTCAATTAAATCATGCCAATACATAGTTTGAAACTATTGATCGCTCAATGTAATATCAACTCATAAAACAATATATCCAACATCGATTTAAAATTGAAATCCATAATGATTAATCCATGCGCCTTCAAACTATTGCTATTTCTCAAATTGACCTTATAACTACCAATGCATTAGTTTGTGCAATCAAATGTTTTTCAAAGTTGTTAGAACATTGAAACCAAAATTCTCATATAATAAATGAGTCGAGAGCTCATATCAATAAGAATAAAAGCATATACGACCAAATCCATCATAACCTTTATAAGATCGGAATAAACGAGTAAATCTTCATGCTCAAAGGCTTAGTAATCAAACAGATCCAAATGCGTAATCAAGGTAAGGGTATGCTAAGGACACAAGTTTGAAAAATATTTTACAGTCATGTGATAAACCAATGGTCAAGTGTCTTTTGGAGAAATCAATAAAGACGACTACAGTCCAAACGATGAAAAGATATTTTCACACTTTCAGTTGTGAAAAATCAAATCGAAACCAAATTGTAATTGTCGGATAAAATGAAACAAATGTCTAGAAGATCCGCATATGCGACGATGATTTGTCATTAGCGAGACAAGGGGTGTGGGCAGCATTTTTTAAGAGCAATAAAAAATGAAGGCGGCGCCAGCGGGTAAGCTAGTACATCAACTACCTAAGGTCGTGGCTTTGCATACAATCTTAAGTTTTTACTGGGTGCCGCGATAGCGGTTAGAGGTATATAGGAATACCGATTTCCATAAGACTTTGAATCGTCTACATTCTAACTATGGAATCCCAAGCGTTGTTTAGGGCCTCAAAATGTCCAATCGGGGACAGCTCGGAAAAAATGGCCGAACCGGAAAATTGCCAAAATGAACTAATTTGAATAGGTGGGAGGCCATAGACATCCATATGGATTAATACTCCTCCCTTAGTAATCAATTGTTTCCATTGCATTTATTTCAACCATCAAATGAGGAAATATTTGTTGAATTTGGCCCCGGTGAGCCACTTTCCTTGGTGGGGTTGCCTTGCTTTGACAACTCAATAGAGTTTTATCCTTTGATGTCGAGTTTCATTGACTTGTGTGTACATAATATAATCACTAGATTCCTATTTCATGCATTCAAGTTTGAGCTATGTTGGTGTCAGCTGCTCTTCTATCTACAGGTGTCCAATAATGATGGAAATATGGCCGAAGGAAACCGTTGAATCTGGAGTGTAAGCCAAGGAAGGGGAGAATATTGATCTCAAAATAATTGTCACTCATAGCATTGGTGATGGTGTATGACACATAAAAAATTGGGAAAATATTTTGATGAGACTGTGGGTGTTGCAAGAAGTGCAAACCAAGCGTTTTCCCACACAGAAACTTATGGGGCACTGGGGTGGTCGATCATGGTGTTGTTTGTACTTTGAATTGGACTTCTGTTAAAACCTACCTATTGGTGGTTGATGGATCTTCTCAGTAGTGGGTGGATTTTCAGCCTAAGATTGGGCTGGGGGGCGGAGTCATGCGTTGTACTGGAGATGAGTTAGCTTTCATGGGGCCCAATGAAGTTTGAATCCCAACTCACTTGAAAGGGTTTGTGTTCGGTTGAGATATGTAGGGATCATTTGTAGCTATGTTGTACATAAGGAAGACTCTCATCTAAATAGGTGGGGGTTCTTGGAATTGTACGTATTACCATTATATGCCCGATCATTGTATCCGATGACCTCAGGTTTAGTCGTCTATCGAGGGTGGAAGGTAGTGGATTTGGTGAGCTTGGTGTCTGGCGTTGGCAGGAGGCATGACTAGAATGTGCTGGGAACCATTTTAATGTATGAGACAATGGTTTGTGTGGATTCCAAGAATGTACCGGACTCATTCAAAGAAAGAGATTAGCTGATGGCCTCTCTTGTGAAGCTCTTCTGCGAGGAACAAATTGCCATCTTGGAAGCGATCAACATACACACAAAAACATGAGTCATTTCCCTTTTGTTGTGGGAATTTAACATGGCCATTGAGATGAATTCCCATGGCCTATGGGGGTATCCAAAGGGGTGTATGGGCCTATTTCTTATTGAATTGGGTTCGGAAATAGCATGGTAGGCGGTTAATGGGACGGGATATACTTGCTAACATCATCTCAAAGTTTCAACCAATAGAAAATTTTTGCATCGCGCCACTATATTTTCAACATTGGGGAGTGGTGTATTTCCACCCAAAGTGATATTCCCAAATCAGATTAAGCTCGCTCACTTGATGGAACATAGGAATGGCCTAGGTGACACAACAACCCGTCCTAAACATGGAAATTAGCAACAATGATTTTGTACCAGAAAAACATATGATAGGTAGTGTAGTCAGGAGCTCTGTCATTAGAGGTGGGGCCATTAGAGGTCTCATGGTTGCAAAGATTTTGCTGCCGTGGTGAGTGTCATGGCAATTCGGTTGAGGAGTTATCAAAACTTCGATGGAATTTACTTCCTTTTTTATACTTGATTTTGATGTGGAACTGCTACAAGTATGTGCACCACTTCTTATGGAGGTCATTATGCAACTTGATCTTGTATGCATGAACTTCTGATTTAGCATAGTCAGTGTGGATAGTTTATCTTTCCTTCCAAAAATGTGAAATAATCTCCAGCGTGACTTGCCAGTGGACTACATTTATTTTCCGATAGTATGGTACGAACAACATCTGATAATGTCTCATGATGATTTCCCACGGGGGTGGGCGTGTTGAGTGAGCAGTGACCACAACAACTTATAGTATGAAAGAATATGTCACCGATCTCAAAGGGTTGTTGTAGGTTCAATAATAAAAGTATTGAGAGTTAATGCACAAACAACTTGCTAAAATCATCGAGAAATATTTTGTTAGTACACAATCCCACACAAAAGTTTTCCTTACCACCACCTCAGTTACACGATTGAGGCCCATCGCAGATGAGAGAATCCCAACATGAACCTGCAATAGAAATTGGCAAGGCCGAGAAGATACAAAGCTTCGATGAGTGTGGATTTGGGTTGTGATCATTAATGACACGGATGTTAGTTGAATCCACATGCACCATATTGATCAACAATGTATCCCAGGAAATGAACGTTGTCCATGCCGAAGGAACATTTCAAGGATGGCATATAGCAGTAGCGTAAGCAGGGTATGCGAGAACACATTGAATATCTTTTAAAGTGTTCCGCCCAAGTATTTTGTAGATGAGGATTTCATCTAGACACCACTACAAAATTATTGGTGAAAGATTGTAGGATATCATCCATCATCCCTCTGAAATTTGTTGGAGCATTTTTCAAACCAAAGGGCATGACAGCCATTCGAAAATACCTTCTTTTGACTTGAAGGCATTCTTCGCATACATCTATTTATTCTATTGGGACTTGATGGTATCAAAAATTTAGATAAATCTTACTGAACTATTTAGCCCACGTGAGTTGATCAAGGAGATTAGATGGGTCGAGGAGTGGGTATCGGTTCTAAAGCGTGATTTTATTTAGGGTCGGGTAATCAATGCAGAGTTGCTAAGTCTTGTCCTTCTTCTACACCCACGTATGATTAGGATCCCATAAGGTGATGAGATGGTACAAATGTGTTACTTACTGTGGGCAGTTCTTGGATGCACTTGTCTTGATATCCTCATTTTCTAATGAAGAGTGGTGGAAACGTCACCCATTGGGTAGAGGTGTTCTTGGGGTCATATCAATGGGATTCTTGACCTAGCAATGCATAGGTACCCCAATAGATGAGGAGAAAATATCGAAGTATTCTTCCGGCCTTGTCCCACTTTAGCTTCTTTTGTGTGGAGAGGATCAGTCATGGAGGCCACCGGATGTGACTATGATCTTTCACTTTCTCTGAGGCAAATCCTTGAAGAAGACAATTGTCACGGTATGAGATGACTTGGCTTCACGTTTTGTTTGTAGAGATCAAGGAAATAGCATTTGGTGGGACTGCCTCGGGTATCTGTACAATTTCATGTTCAAAATAATAATCACTCTGAGGCTAGACTCATATACAACATGGCATTTTCATGAACAAGGTTGGACCAAAGAACATTACAAACTTAGAGAGGAGCAACATCACACAATACCTCGTCTTTGAAGAGACGTGTGTTATGGCCAGTCAACATTATTGGTTAATGGGGAGATCGATTCCTTGGTGGAGACTTCATCTAATGGTGTAATGTGGGTGTGTCATTTATTAGGCAGGATTAGATGCTTGTTGACCTCTGCTAATATGAGGTTCTTATGCCTACCGCTATCAACGAGGAAGTCTTGATGGGTTGTACACGTGTGAATATAAAATTTGCTTGCCTTCTTACATTTCACGGGATGGAGCTTAGTGGTAGAACCAGTGGCAATTGGTTCCACGTCAATGATCTTCCTCCCCCTTTTGGTTTTATTTCCGAGTCAAAACCACATGTCGAAGGCTTTCACCTCTGCCACCAATGACTTATTTTGGCGGCAATCAACAATGTTATGATATGGGATCTTATGGAAGTCGCATTGCTTCCCGGTATCTTTCTTTGTCTTTGGGGTGTCCTTCTTTTTCTTATGACGGGTGGTTTTCCTAATGTTGTCCATATTTTCTCGTCCTTTCGTTACGTGGGTTGGGGCCATAATTTCCAGGGATTGTTTTGAGGGGTTCCAGGGCCCAAATTGCCACGTCTTTTATATGAACCGCGGTCTGACATCATGTCGATGGAGCGCACCCAAAGGACAAGATGTCTAGAAATTCCATTTGAATATGGATGTATCTATGTGAGCACCACAATGCCAAAGAGCACTGGATGTCACTTAGAATCTTTGATACCATCTTGGTTCACAAGGTATGGAGGACATTTGTGAACTCTGGCTTGCTTGGTCTTTTTCTTGTCGCGGTGTGGTCCATTTTGTATACAAGTAATCATGAATTTTGATAGGGTAGTATTGCCATTTTGTATACAAGTAATCATGAATTTTGATAGGGTAGTATTGTTCCTTAATAGCATCCATGAAGGATTCCCAGGTGACCGTGACTATAAATAATGATGGTTCCTCTATTTCCTTTTTCTCACAAAAATTTTTCCACCAATCTTTGATGTGGGGAATGACTTTGAGGGAAGTAAAAGTAATCTTTTCTCTATTCGAAAAGTTATGGATAGAAAAATACCATTCTAGTAGATTCAAACATTTGCATACAACATATGTGTCTATTTGACCTTCAAATATAGGAACATCAAAGTTAATTTGTACCTTAAAGGGGGCGACGCCTCTACTCGAGGAAGATGTGTCACCTGTCGATAGTCGCCGAAGGATTTGCGCAAAACTATCCATCATCTCGTTTCTCTGTTGCGTGAGGGATTCCTCAAGAAATATTTTGAAAGAATTTCATGTCTCATAATATTTCTTTTCTCTCACCATGAGAGGTCTCTTGGGCATGCGAGAGATTTTTTCCTCAAGAGAAACAAGCTCGAGACCCAATTCTTTATACCATGACCTCGTTGGGGAGATGCATTAAGAACGACAAGGAGTAGACAGCTCTGATACCACTACTCTAGATTTTATGAGAAGAATGAAATGAATACAAATTATTAAAATATGCTTAACACATAATAAGAGAGATACACTAAAACTGGTTTCTATTCAATAAGGAAATAAGTTGAAACTGTGAAATGCAGTGGAAAACAAGCTTGTTGGAATGGTGGCGACTTATCTCTGAGAAGAGATGTGACGGCTACGCTCATTCGAAAGAAGATGATTACAATGAGTATATGAAGGCCTTTTTTACAATAAACATGAATTCCAAAACCCTATACATCCAAAAACCTAACCCTAGGAGATGAAGCGCCAAAATTCATGTGGGCCCCGTTGGGGTAAGCTAGTACATCAACTTCTAGAGGTTGTAACTTTTGCATATGATCTTCATTTTAGGCACACGATAGCCTATTGGAAAGTTATATCCAAGGACTACACATGTTGCCATAAAATCTTATCTTTGTGAGTAGTTTGACTGTGGAAAGCCCTGAAAACATTGTTGAGGGCCTCAAAACTACCCCGGAAGTCGAGGACTCGAAAACTAGGAAAAAACTGCCAAACTAGAATAATGCCAAAATGACCTAGTTGGAATAGGTGGGACGCCACCAAAATCCATTTAGATCATGTAGTTTCAATAGTTGATATAGAAGAACTAGAAGGTTAGGTCGTTTTGATGATGATTTTTCGACGGTTGCTTTGTCTTACTCTTCTCTGATGTTTTTGTCGACCCCCCCTCTTTATCTTGGCCTTGTGAAGTCTGTTGCGTCGATGAGTGAGTCTGTTTTTGTGAATATGAAAGATTCTACTGCTATTGTGAAGATAAATGAGTCTGATTGACGTTTTCCTCTTCTATTGTTTCCTCTTGTCGTGTCTGCCATGTTTCGTTTTTCTATGTAGGTTGTTGATCCTACTTCTATCCTTGTTCAGTATCCTTAGTCGGGGCGTTTTTTGACAGGGATTCCTCTCTAGGTACCTTCCTTTGTTTTTGTTGTTCTAATTTATGTTGTTTCTTCACTTGTTCTACTTATGTGGAGATGTCGACCATTGTCTCTACTTGCTATGATTCATGAGTATTAACATCCTGGGTGATGACTTCTTGGGGCTCGACCTATTGTTGTACACTTTCAAATGGCTGAGTCGACTGTATTATTACTTCTGTGACTAACCCTTGATGTTATAGGTCATTTATCACGATATCTTCATCATCCAATGTGGACAGTTGATCCGACTTTGTTTTTTCTGAAGACTTTTCTATAATAAGTTGACTTTTCTTCTTTTTCTATGGTCGTTCCTCGATTAACGGTATTGGTTCAACTAGTGGAGATTCTCTTGTTAGGTCAATTGTTGTGCTAGTCATTATTTTCTTTATTGGTGTTGGCCTTCATCTAAATTATAATTATGTGCGCATCTTCGTGGTTTGTGTCGGGGTGACACTGGTCTCTTGTATGTCAAGGATCGTTTGCTTCTTCTTCCCCCTTGTTTCAATTTGTTGAATCATAGCTTTAATTTTCTTAACTTGTTCTTTTTTATTTTTTATTTTTTCTATAGCCTCCTTCATTATTGGGTCAACTGATGAACCCAAAATTTTCTTCATGGTAGCTTCCTCCTGTCAGGTCTACCTCTCTGATTGCTTAATTTTTCAACAACTTTACTTGTTATACTAACTAACTTTCCTCGGATTATGGGGTTGTCAAAATCAATTCCTTCCTCAGACTAGAAAGTTTCCCTCTAGATTTGTTATGTGTCAAATTAAAGTTCTTTGATTTCAATTGCATTTTTTCCTTTGTCTCTTTTTTCTGCCAGATTTCTTTTTGCGTGGAAAGTACTTGGAAGAGTTGTTACTGGTGTTTCTAGGTTTTTCACAAAAGGGATAGTGTATAAATATACTTCTCTTTCCTCTTATCACTCTATGTCAGTAAGAAGAAGCACCATCGACAGACCCAACTGAATGATTTCAGGGGGTATTTCTAGGTATTCTCCGGTCTGTCTTTCTAACTCCTCAAAAATTTCCTCCACAGTTGCTTGATAGTGTAATTCCTTGGGTTTTGGGGCCGACTCCACTCCACACAAAATTTTGGTATAGTTGAGTTCCAATTGGATATGGAAAGGTGGTGGCAAGGATCGATGCATTTATTTTTCAACTCGCCATTTATGTGAGGTAATATTTAAATTGTCAATCCATAGTCGAAACATTTCTTGTGCAGGCATCGATCTAGAGGCACCAACATCCTCTGCAAAAAGAAAATTGTATTTTTCCATTGGTGGTACTTTTCTTATTGTAAATACCGAGTCACTGACGGAGATATATTGTTCCATTGTGATCCAAATTAGTAAAGAAGGGAATTTAATTTCCTTACCCACTTCCTGTCATTCCTTGCAGTTTGTACGAATAATGTCGACCAAGCACTCTGCCCAATTGAAGACCTCCAACTTCTGAAATACTTGTTTGAGCAATTCTATCATAGTTATTTTTACGTTGGACACCCGACCTATTGGTGTGAAACAAAAAGATATGATTATCACATTCAATATGGTGCACATGTCTAAGATATTTTTGATGAGGAGGCCCCTTGAATTCTTGGTTGTTGTTGTCCCAGTCATAAACTACATCCACTCATTTTCATTGGTAGTTTTTGGTACATTGACCCCTGTCTTCAGAATTCCTGTAATTCTGTGTATAAGTCCTCCTATGATTGTTATTGTTTCGTCCAAACAGACATATCCTTCATGGTACCGACTGATTACGAATTTAGCTACTTATTCCATCCAACATTTGAAGCTGACAACCTACAGTTCTCCTAAGAGGTGTTTGATTCTTGTGTTTTCTAGGAATTGTGCTTCGGTCTTCCAGCGACCATCCTCTATACCCTATTTTTTGAATTTTTTGGATTGTTTACTCCAGTCCATCTCCTCTAATCGCGAATGTCAGATGTTCTTCATCCGTATTTGTAGTGGCATTATGGTCGTTCTGTCAAACTTCTATATTGGTCTTGGTTCTTCCACTGTATCAAAGACTTGAGCTCTCATTCTTGGCATATCTGAAATGAGTTCGACCTTATTCAGGAAGTTTGGGGAAATTGTAGGTTCGCTCGTGTGCTCAGTCAGATCTATTATTTGTTTTGGGGGACAGAATGAAAATGACACAAAGTCGTAGGCATATTCTAGATTTATAGCCTAGAGAGGTAATTTGGATTAAATACGGGAAAATGTTCCATAGAATCTTCTGCCTCTATCACAACTGTTGATGGGTTGGTCCATTTGTATGAAGGGATGTCCAAAGTAGTTCCAAGTTGGAACGCATGAAATTCTTTTCGAGCATTAATTGTGGCAGTTTCAAATTAAATTTCGTACGTGTCAAGTTAATCCTTAGTTATATCAGTGGTTGTGCAATGAACTTCTACGGCGTGTCAATCATTAATGTTTCTATCGTGTTTTTTTGTCCTTTATTATCATGGTTTAAGTGCACTATATTTTATGGAGTCGATATTTTTGTGTTCAGTTTTTCCTCGTGCTCGATCGACTAAGCCTCTTATGTTGATACTTGGTCGATACATGAGTCGATCGACTGTTGATTTTGTATTATCAGGTTTCCTATTGTCATTTCTTCTTATTAGATGGTATTGATAATTACTCCACTCATTTGTTTTATTGTGATTCACCTTACATGTATGATTGCTTTGCTCGCTTGAACCTCACTCTCTTGATTGGGATGTTTCTCGATCAATCAACTGTCACTTCAAGATTATTTCTATCAAGTTTGGCGATGGGGTCATGTGTCGATCTTGTATTTATATTCTCTCTCCTATGGTTATGTGACTCGGCCAATGATCCAAATTTTATGAGAATAAAAAAATGACTACATATTATTAACATATGCTTAACATAGAATAACATAGATATACTAAAACTAGTTTTCTATTCAATAATGAAATAAGCTAAAACTGTAAAATGCAGTGGAAAACAATCTTGCTGAAATGGTGGGGACTTATCTCTGAGAAGAGAAGTGACAATTGTGCTCATTCGCAAGAAGATGATTAAAATGAGTCTTTGAAGGCCTTTTTACAATAAATAGGAGTGTCAAAAACCCTAGACATCCAAAAACCTAACCCTAGGAGATGAAGCGCCAAAAGTCATGCGGGCCCGGTTTGGGTAAGTCAGTACATCAACTTCCCAGGGTCGTAACTTTTGAATATGATATATGTTTTAGGTGTATGATAGCATGTTGGAAAGATCTATCTGAGGAATAAAATTGTTGACAAAAATTTAATGATGAATTTTTTGATTGCTACATACCCAAAAAACGCTCCGGAAATTCAGGACCTAAAAAACTACTAAAAATAGTAAACTACCAAAATTACCAAAAATCTATTTTGAGCCAACTAGAAAAGGTGGGTGGCCACCGATATACACATGGATCAATCCTCCCTCTTTAGGAATCAATTTTATTCATTGCATTGAGTTCCCCCATCAGATGAGGAAATTTCTGTTGAATTTGGCCTCGGGTGAGCTACTTGCCTTGGTGCAGGAGCTGCCCTGCTTTGATGACTCGATAAAGCTAGATCCTTTGCTATCGCATGCCCTTGATCTGTGTGTCCACAATATGATCAATGAATGCCTATTTTATGCAGTCGGGGTTGATCTATGTTGGTGTTAGTTGTTCTGCTACGTCTGAGGTGTCCAATAATGGTGGGAAATAAGGTTGAAGGATGTCCATGTTGAACATTGGGTGAAGACCAAGGAAAGGAGGAATGTTGAGCTCAAAATCATTATCCCCCAAAGCCTTGGTGATGGTGTAAGACCCATAATGGAGTGGGAAAATCTTTCGATGGGGTCCTGTAAGGCGTTCTTTCTACAATTGCAACCAAACTTTTTCGCCCACCTGAAACTTATGTGGCACCCGATGTTGATCATGGCGTTGCTTGTACTTTTCATTGGACTTCTATAGGATATCTTGAACCTGTTGGTGGATGTGCTATATCCTCTCAATGAATCGGGTGGATTTTTCAACTTCAGTTAGAATAGGATATGATTCAGTCGAGGTGACCACAAGGGGAAGTGAAATATCTATGGGACCCAATGGTTGGAATCCCAACTCCACCTGAAAGGGGTTGTGGCCGATTGAGCTATGCAGGCCTCAGTTGTAGCTATGTTGGACATAGGGAAGACTCTCATCGCATGTATTGGGGTGCTTGGAATTATACATGCGTAGGATATGCACGATCATTCGATTTACGACTTCAGTTTGGCCATTTGTCTAGGAGTGGAAGGTTGTGGATTTGGTGAGCTTGGTGTCCAGCAATGACCAGAGGATCGATAAGAATGTGTTGAGAAATTGACTGTCCTGATATGAGACAATGGTTTGTGGGATTCCAAAATGTACCTAGACTCATTCAACGAAGAGCTTGATAGTGGCTTCTGCTGTGATGTTCTTCTTGCAAGAAACCAGAATCACCATCTTAGAAAAGAGATCAACAACCACAAAAACACAGTCATTTCCCCGCTTGGTGGATGTGAGGCCCGACATGTAGTCCATTGAGATGGATTCCCATGGCCTATCATGAGTAGGAAGATGTGTGTACAGACCCTATTTCTTAGTGGTACGTTTGGCAATCGCGCATGTAGTGAAAGACCTAATATACTTGTTGACCTCTTGTCAGAGTTTCGGACAGTAGAAATTTTTTTGTAGCATCACCACTTTATTTTCAACATTGAAGTGTCTTACCACCCGACTGTAGTGGGCTTCCCATATCAGCTTCGCTCGCTCGCTTGATGGAACACAGATATGGCCTAGACGACACAACAACCCATCCTGAAGATGGAAATTATCGACAACTACATTTGCACCCAAAATTTGGTAGGTGGTGGCAAAGTTTGGGTCTGTCTCATAGAGTTGGGGCCATCCAGAGGTCTCATGGACGCAAGAGTATTGCACTATGGTGAGTGGTGAGACTGGCAGTCTACTGAGGCAATTAACGATGTGGTTGTTGCTTCCTTTTTTATACTTGATGTTGAGGTGGAATTGTTGTAAGTATGTGGACCACTTTTGATGGCGGTCATTCTGTAATTTTCCTTGTGTCTGCATGAAATGGAGTGGATTATGATCAGTGTGGATGACTGTCTCCTTCCCAAGAATGTAATGTATCCACTAGTGACAGGATTTCACAATGGAGTACATTCCTTTGTCGTAAGTAGCGTACTTATGGATACCACATGATAGTGTCTCACTATGATAGGCTACGATTTGGTCGTGCTGAGTGAGAACGGTTCCCATAGCATAGTCTGAAGCATCTGTCTTGATCTCAAAGGGTTGCATCAAGTCTGTTAGAGTAAATACTGGGGCTGAGCACAAGCACTGCTTCAAATCATCGAACGCTTGTTGTTGGGACTGGCGCCACACAAATTTTACCTTACCACCACCCCTGGTTATTTGGCTGAGTTCCCATGGAATATGGGATAATCCCAACACGAACCTGCAGTAGAAATTAGCAAGGCACAAGAACATATGAATCTTAGTGAGTGTGGTTGGGGCTAGCCAGTCACAGATGACTTGGATCTTGGCTATATCCACATGTACTCCATGTTGATCAATAATGTAGCTCAAGTAATGGACCTTGTTCATGCCGAAGTAGCATTTTTCCAAGTTGGCGTATAGCTTGTGCTGCTGCAGGGTGTGCAGAACCTGTTGAATATGCTGCAAGTGTTCTGCCTAAGACTTGCTATAAATGAGAATGTCATCCAGATACACCACTACAAAAGTATTGGTGAATGGTCACACATCATCCTCATGAAAGTGGTTGGAGCATTTGTCAAACCAAAGGGCATCACCAACCATTCAAAAAGGCCTTCCTTTGACTTGAAGGTGGTCTTCCATACATCTGTATGTTCTATCAGGACCTTGTGGTAGCCAGACTTCATATCAATCTTACTAAATTATTTCACCCCAGTGAGTTGATCAAGGAGGTCGTCGATTCGGGGAATTGGGTACCGGTTTCTGACTTTGATTTTATTCATGCCCTAGTAATCAATGCAGAGTCACCAGGTTCCATCTTTCTTCTGTACCAGCACGATTGATCTCCTACAAGGTGATGAGCTAGGACAGATGTGTCCCTTGTGGAGCAGTTCTTGGATCTATCACTTGATCTCCTCATTCTCTAACATAGAGTGATGATATACTGGCCCATTGGAAAGCGATGCATTGGGGGGTCAGGTCAATGGGGTGATTGACTTGACAGTGTTGAGGCACCCTAGTAGGTGAGGAGAAGATATCTGAGTATTCTTCGTGACCTTATATACTTGCCTCTGGTGCATGGAGAGGTCGTCCATAAAGACCCTAGATGTGGCTATGATCTTTTGCTCATTCCAAGAGTGAATCACAAAGAAGAAAAACTTCTCCGTTTGAGAGATGACCTTCCTACATTGCTTGGCAGAGATCAAGGAAATAACACTAGGTGGGACTGCCTCGGGTATCCTATACAATTTTATGTTCAAAGTAATAATAACAATACCAGGCCTAGAATCATATACAACATGATGTTTCCGTAAATAAGGTTGGCCCAAAAGAACATCACAAACTTTGAGAGGAGCAACATCACATAATACCTCATCTTTGAAGGGCTTGATGTTGTACGACAGTAGACACTATTGGCTGATGTAGAGATCACTTCCTTGGAGGAGCCATCCAATGGTGTAGGGTTGTGTGTGCGGCATTATCGGCAGGGCCAGCCGCTTGACAAACTCTGCTGAGATGAGGTTCTTCTAGCTATTTCTATCAACGATGAAGTGTAGCAGGGTACCTTTTACCCACATATGTGAATGGAAGAGGCACTCTCCTTCTTCTGGATCATCTATAGTTCATCAAGTTGGAGCTTGGTGGTAGCAACAGTGGCACTGGGTTCCACATCAATGAGTTGTCTTCCCCTTTCTGGTTCTAACTTAGAGTCAGAACCCCCATCTGATTCAAAGGATTTCACTTCGGCAACCAATGATTTCTTTGAGTGGCAGTCAACAGTGTTATGCCAAGGAATCTTATGTAAGTCGCACCACTTCCCGGTATATTTCTTTGTCTTTCTGGTGTCCTTATTTTCTTGCAGATTGGACTGGTTGTCCTGATACTGCCCATGTTTTCTCTATCATGTGATCTATGGGTTAGGGCCGCCCTGTCCTGGCTTTTGCTGTGAGGGGTTCCCAAGCCCAAATTGCCATGTCTTTTGTTTGAGATTTTTCTCGATTTTGATGACATATCGGTAGGTCGCACCCAAGGATAAGATGTTCAAAAATTCCATTTCAGTCTGGATGTATCTATGCATAGAACCACGATACTTGAGCACCATATCTTTCTCTAAATATTTGATACCCATCTTGGTGTGCAAGGTATGGAAAATATTTGTGATCTGTGGCACTTCTTGGTCTCTTTCTTTCCGCGGTGTGGTCCATTTGGTATACAAGTCATCATAACTTCCAACAGGGTCGTATTGTTCCTTAATACCATCCCTGAAGGATTCCCAGGTGGTCGTGACTGTAAATAACGAGCGTTCCTCTGTTTCCTTTTTCTCACAGAAAATTTCCCACCAATCTTTGACATGAGGAATGACTTTGAGGAGCGCAAAAGTAATCTTATCTCTATTCGAAAAGTTATGGAAAAAAAAATACCCTTCTAGTAGATTCAACAACTTGTCTACATCATCTACGTCTATATGACCTTCAAATAAAGGAATATCAAAGTTTATTTGTACCTTGAAATGGGTACCGCCTCCGCTCGAAGAAGATGCGTCGCCTGTTGGTAGTCGCCGAAGGATTTGCGCGAAACTATCCATCATCTCATTCCTCTATTGCACAAGGGCTTCCTCAAGAAACATTTTGAAAGGATATCATGTCCCGTCATATTTATTTTCTCCTTCCATGAGAGGTCACTTGGGCGTGCAAGAGCTTTGGTCCTCAAGAGAAACAATATTGAGACCAAATTCTTTGTACTCTGACCTCGTTGGAGACATGCATTAAGATGAAAAGGAGAAGACTGCTCTGATACCACTGATCCATATTTTATGAGCATAACGAAATTAATATAGATTATTAACAGATGCTTAACACAGAATAACAGAGATATAATAAAACTCGTTTTCCATTCAACAAGGAAATAAGTTGAAACTGTAAAATGCAGCGAAAAATAAGCTTGCTGGAATGGTGGTGGCTTATCTCTGAGAAGAGATGTGACAGATGCGCTCATTCACAATAAGATTATTACAATGAGGATATGAAGGCCTTTTTCCAATAAACAGGAGTGTCAAAAACCTTAGACATCCAGAAACCTAACCCTAGGAGATGAAGCGCCAAAAGTCATGTGGACCCCGTTTGGATAAGTCAGTACATCAACTTCCCAGGGTCATAAATTTTGCATGCGATATTCGTTTTAGGCGAACGATAGACCATTGGAAATATCTATCTGAGGACTACAATTGTTGAAAAACATTTCATGATGAACTTTTTACGATTGCTACATACCCAAAAAAATGTCGTTTAGGGCCTCAAAACTGCTCCGGAAGTTCATGACTCGAAAAACGGCTAAAAATAGTAAATTACCAAAATTCCCAGAAAGTTGTTTTGAGCCAGCTGGAAAAGGTGGGTGGCCATTGATATCCACCTGGATCAACCAGGGACTTATTTCTCTCTCCATTCTTCTTTTTCTTTACTTCTATTCAAGGATTTGAGACTTATTTAATACTTGATTTTTCCTATAGCGATTTTTTATACCTGAATTTTATACGTGATTTCTTAATAACTGACTTTAGTTTATTAATGTAAGAAGAATTTATTTTCTTAGTAATGTTATTAATATACATTATTTTTATTTTGACTAGATTGTTACATACAAATTTCTAGTTCTGGTCGATCCCTATTGGCATTATTTTCTGCAGAATTCACCAATAAGGCTCATCATTCTTATATATTATATTTATTTAATCAGGTTCCATTAATTAATTTGTTAAATGGATGCCCCAAAATATTTCATAGTTGAACCGCTCTTTTTGGTAAAATATCTTCTATAATATACAGACCAAGCTTCCATGTTGTTTCTAATTTCCTGGGTTTTCCTTTGATTCAACTGTCATATAATAGAACCAAGTCTCCATTTTTCATCTCTTTATTTTTTAGATGTCAATCATGCCACACTTTCTATTGGTGATTTTGTACTTCTTGTTGGTGTATTTATATTAATATTACTTCTTCTAGCTTATTCAATTGGTAAAATTGGTCATTCAAGCTTCTACCTTGGTCGCATTTTTCCACAACTGCTACCCTATCTGATTTGGCCCAGTAGTGAAGTGGGATCACCACTTATTTTCCGTAGACTAATTTAAAGGGGGGGTTTCTAGTGAATATATTATATGCATATCTATATGCCTATAGAACTGTACGAATTTTGGTGTCCCAATTGTTCTTGTCGATGACACATATTTTAGTGAGTCCTTTATGTAGTGTTTTATTAAATGATTCAAGATCACCATTTTCTTGGGGATGGTATGGAATTTTTCTTTTGTGATCAATTAGAAATTTCGTTAGAAGGAATTGTACTGTCTCATTTACAAAATGTGTCCCTTGATCACTGATTAGTGTTAGTAGACATCCAAATCTTCTTATTATGTTCTCATAAATAAATTTCGTTGTGAATTTTTTATTACATGTTTCGATTGGTCCCACTTCCTCCATCTTGGTCACATATTCGACTACAGTAATAATATATTTTTCACATGTTCTTCTTTCTCTTTGAGGAAATGGGTCAAAAAATTTGATGGCCCATATTTCAAATGGTATATTAGAGTTCACTGACTATAATGACACTTCATTTTTACACAGCGGTCGGCCCATTATTTGAAAACTATTACATTTTTTAACCTATTCTTGACACTCTTTGTGCAAGGTCGTTCACCATAGACCCACTTAGAGTATCTTTTGAGTCGTTGTGTCGGTCTATAAGTTTTCCCTAGTTGGTCCTGCATGTGCTTCATTGATGATGACTTCTCGTTCATGTTCTAAAGAACATGTCCTTAAGACGTCGTTGGGTCCCATTTTATATAGATATCCATTTATGATGGTCAATGGCATTGCCCTTAGAGATAACACTTTCTTTTTATTTGTTGGGATATTTCCGAGTGCCTTCCCCTCCTCCAGGAAGTTTTTTATTTCTTCCAGATCCTTTGGTGATTCCTCTATATAGAATAGATATGTTTTTGGAAGGTCGTCCTCTATGTCAGTTAGGTCCTCCCCTGTCTCCATTCGGGACAGATGGTCGGGCCCAACGTTCTTTTTGCATGGTCAGACAATTATATCTAATTCAAATTATTGGAATAATAATAACCAATAACATATATTTCCTTGATGTACAATTTTATTCACTAGATGCTTTAGTTCTTGATGATTTGTAAAAAAAGTGAATGGGTTCGCAAGTAAATAGTGTCAGAATTTTTGAAATGAAAATATCATCGACAAGGCTTCCCTTTCTTTAGTCGAGTAATTCCTTTCCGATTTATTTAGCTTCCTACTAGCATAATAATTAGGGTGGTTGATTGTATCATCATATGGTTGTGCGAGAACTAACCCTACAATGACATTTGAAGCATCGACATGTACAAATATTCTTGACTAGTCAGGGAATTTTAATATAGGAGCTTCGACCAGTTTTTTCTTTAAGAATTCACAGGACTCTTAGCAGTCTTGGCTCCATCTGAAATCAATTTATTTTCAAAACAGCTCATCCATTGGAAAAGTAATATCTGAATAGTGGTGTATAAATTTTTTGAATACCCAGTATGCCCAAGGAATATTTAAATTTGTTTTTTATTTACAGGTGGTTTCAAGTCTAGGATGATTTTGATTTTCTCCATGTTGACTTTTACACCATCTTTTCATGCCACTTGTCCTAGGAGAATGCCAATTGGGGTGGAAAA
>SNQJ01S0053321.1:48429-76808 GCA_010110895.2 Picea sitchensis
GTGACTTTCATCGGGTGACCCAAAGGAGTAAAGAAACTCAGAGGATTGGTTCAGTGCAGAGGCTCAATGGATTAAAATGTATGCAAGGACAAAGTGTCATATTCAAGGGCGACTGTAAGAGTGACTTGTGACATTTTCAAAAACTACTTGGCTTGGTTCCTTCAAATTTTTCACCCATCCAGATAGACGAGTATCTCTTTTTAATTTAATGAGCTCAAGGAGGGTAACCCATGCTCGATATAACTCACCTTCGGTAAGTCCCTCTTCCTTTGTTTAATGAACTGGAAGAAGTAAGGGTTCGGTCCCATATGGGTCCTTCAATGTATGATTTTTTAACGAGTCCACAGAAGGAAAAATCGATGGTTTTTCATGTTTAGAGAGGCTGAAAAGAACTTAAAGGAGACTCCAGGGTTGTCCTTTTTTGTAATTTTAGTCTCGCAAGGCAGAAAAAGAGATAAACTACCACTTGAAAGACGCTCTTTTAAACCTTTTAATGAGTGTGAAAGGAAGCAATATCACTCAACAATATTTTCATGTTTAGAGAATCTAAAAAGAGCTTAAAGGAGACTCCAGGGGGTTCCTTTTTCATATAACCTTTACAAGTCCGAAAAAGTGATAAAAGTATACTCAGTTAAATTCTCATGTATTTACGAGCGAGAGAAAGAACAAATACTAAGCTCAGTATTAGTTTCATTTTTACATAAGATTGAAACAAAATTAAACTATGCTTGTAAATTCCCAACGTAATTTCCAAGGATAGGGATACCCATGGATGGTTGGTACTCTACCCCCAGCTTGAAAATCTAGCAGCTTAACTCCAGAATGATAATCAAAGGCTGGAGACATGCCCCCCCAAGCTTCAATTCTTTCATCGACTTTGAGGTTGTCACCAATTTATGTACTAGATGGAGAAAAAGGATACTGGTGGATGAAAAGAAGGTTCAAATAAGAGACCTAACGAAAGACTCCACTCGACATCTACGAGATCTAGCGAAAGAATCGACCTGATGGGAGAGGTGACTATTTCATTTTTTAACGAGATTGACACAAAAAAATAACTATGCTCAAGGCTCTGGGTTCAATCCCCAGATTTATGTTTCATTTTTAACGAGCTGGGGACAGAGAGGAAAACTATGCTCATAGCTTCTATTTCATTTTTAACTAGCTTTCCACAGAGAAGTGAAACTATGATCATAACCTCTTCTTGATCATGGACTCCAAGAGGATAATTCTCTATAAGAACACCATTTCCAGGGACAAAACTTGGTCATGGCCTCCAAGAGATATTCACTGGATGGAAGAAACACACTCTGGAAGGAACTCATGTCGAGAGTCATGATAGGGGTAAGGAGGTCAGGCTCCAATATCCCTACCAAAGAGATCACCATGTCAACCACCGGATCCAAGTCATCTCCATCAGCAGCTGAGGGCATGGGAGATAACGCCACATAATTGACCTGTGGTAGGGGCGATACCATCTGCATATAAGAACCATTTAGGGAGGTCATTGGAATGGTAATAAAGTCGGGACCAATGCATGAAATTTGATCAATAGTCACCATTCTTCCATCGTGCAGGAAATATATCACACAAAAAAGAGTGGGCACAATAGCTTTCATGGCATAGACATAATCTGGCCCAAGGAGTAAATCAAAATCCAAGGGGTCGTGGACTACCATAGCATCAATAAAGACAGTTTTCCCTCCCAAAGTTATGGGAAACTGGGGAAGGATCCCTAAAGGGTGAGTGGTTCTTCTATTAAAAGCGAAGAGAGTCTGGGTAATCGGCACAATATGAGGATAACCCAAAGATTTCCAACCAATAGAGGACAAAATACTAACGGATGAACCTTCATCTATCAGTGCATGAGGAACATCCCGACCACAAACCTATACTATAATATTGAAAGGAATGTGAGAGGGAAGACGAGGTCCAGTTAGCACACCCCAATCAAAGAGGATGGCCTCATTACTTGGAGGGGGTTTCGCAGGAGAAGAAGGAATGCCCCCCAACACGGTAGATTCTATATCAACGAGAAAAACGTGGGAAGTATTAGGTTTACTCTTTAGAGGGAGAGTAGGATCGATTGATAACGACATCAAATCGACCACTTAGGTTTCATTCTCCAAGGGGAGAATGGGGTTGACAGGTGGAAATGGATCGATCACTTGGGTTTCACACTCTAATGGGAGAGCGGGATCGAATGAGGATGGGATCGAATCAACCACTTTTTCAACTGGTTCAACTAAGGACGTGACCAGATTAACGACATGATCAACCAGACTGACCGATGAAGGGACCAGAGAAACCACTTTGGCACTCATTAGAGGATGAGTGAGATTTACCACATTGGCACTCTTCAAATCAAGGGTGGGACTGACCAATGATGGGACTGGATCAGTCACTTGGGTTTCACTTTTTCGATGAAAAGTGGGGCTGATCGATGATGAAACTGGATCAGCTACTTTCGTTAGTGGTTCAACCGAGGATGAAACTATATTGACCACCTGATCAACCGGACTGACCGGGGATTGAAATGGATTGACCATTCCATCAACTAATGATAGGTTGGGGGAAATATTATGATAAACAATTGGGAGTTGAATCTTTTCCAAAAGAGAAGAAGCCTCATTCATACGAGGACAAAGGTGAAAATAATGATCACCTTCACATAACATACAAGGAAACTTAACAGATGTTTTCTTGTTACCAACCTTAACATCACTAGTTGATGGAGCATCACCAACATGTCTAGCAAAGAACGATGATGTGGAGGACCACATTTCTAAGACCTTGGGAATACCAGGTAAATCCCTCAGAAAGTGGTCACCCTTACAAGGACTACAAGGGAATTTGGGTTTCAAATTCTTGATTTTAATCTTGTCGACCTCATCAACACTCCCAGTACGATTAATAATAGTTGGTTGCTTGGATACAACATCTGATATGGTTGGAGGCTTGGTCCTTTTCAATTTCTTCTTCTTCTTCTCTTTCTGTTTCTTCTTCTTCTTATCAACCTAGCTACATGCTTTAGAGATTTCACTAGGAGAAGAAGGAGAAAGGGAAGGAGACCTAATGGGTGAAGAAGGCAAAAATTCAACATGAGGTTGATGTGTGGATGGTTTACTTACATATGAATAATTAGGTGTAGTTGAAGCACTGGGAATATTTGAGATCATCAGAGTGAAGAACAACCAAACCGGTAATACGATGGTGAGTCCCAAAAGACTCAATGTGGCAATGTATGAAGGACCAATGTTTCCAAAAGAAGGAAAGGTGAAAGGTTCCCCGAGACAAGGGGTTCCTCCATTGGTACTCCCAGGAGTTGATGCCATTAGCACTGACTTGACCTAAGGTCCACTAATTAAAACAAACAACACATGCTATGAATCTAAGAAGCAAACAATCAAACAAAACTTCCCACATTTAAACCACTAGTTGGTGATGAAATCCAATGTCATGAGTTCAATATAGGAAGGGAAGAGGATGGAGAGGGTGGATCACTTACATTGGTGACCTGATCAACGAACTTACACCTTGGTGCAAGCTTCCACACAATACTTGTGGATTTACCCTCCGATGAGCCCGAGTGAGTTTGACCAACGTCTGTTCCAGGTACAGTGAGACTTCCCTTCACCGTCACCTTGTGTAAGACCCTGAAGATTATGGCTACTAAGGTCACCAACTCACAGTCATCCCTTGAGTGGGTACAGTCGATAGTCCAGTCTAAATGTATGGATAGAATAACAAGTCTGAAATCCTTCAAGAGAACTGAGGACAAGTGGACCGATAGAACTCTAGAGGACCCCGAACGGATTCAGAGTTCACGAAGCACCGAGACCAATTGAAGACATTTGAACCTCAAGAAGAACCCCCAATATATGATCTGACTATTATGAATGGTTAAACCATGGATGGATAATCTTCGTAACTCTCCCGAACGCGACCTCATGTGTAACCCCTGTGTGAGAGGGGGATCCCAGAAATCTTATACAAAAATTGGGTTTTCTCTCCCTATCGCAAGATGCTAAGTTTGTTTGACATCTTTGGAAAGTTATCCTTTCAACCTATTCCAAATCACTACACCTCAAGATAATGTAGGTTTGCTAACAAAAAATGTAAAAATGTCTGATAAATTTTAGTTTAGCCCTTGATTTTAAGGTTGTTGTTGACTCAAGAGGAAAATGGAGTGGACTAAATGATGTTTTGACCGACTCTAAACAATGCAAATAAATGAGAATGCAAATATTTCACTTTGATGAAAGCTATATTATGAGAAGGAGAAAACTTTAATCATTCCCAAATGCATAACGTCCAATTTTATTTTATCAAACTTATCAATGTCAAGATCTTCAAGAAATGAGTCAAAGATATTGTACACCAATACATGATTCTTGGCCCCCCCAAGACTAAAAAAAATGCCAAAAACCATCCAATTTCTCTACTTCAAATGCAAACTATTTCCACTACCCAAAAGCAAGAATGAATCTATAATATTTGTTTGATTCTAATGTATAAAGAAAGTAAATACAAATCCTTTGATGCTCTACTACTTTCAATCAGGAGAAAGAATGCTATGCAGATGCAAAAGACATAAAGAAAAAAGGCTACAAACAAAGCATGCACTCAAGGAAGTGAGGTATGAAAGAAAACAAGTAGAAACTTGTTCTGACAATAACACAATAAAGGATTCTACAACCAATCAAGCATTCAAGGAACACAAGAACATGAAGAGAAGATTCCAAGAAAAGACAGGGAGAAAGAGAAATCACTCAAAACTGTCCCGACAAAACAAGCAGCTAGAAAAGGCAATTTCACATTTTTGAAAAAGGTTTCAAGCTCCAATCAAGACAACAGGGAGTGAGAATCATAAAAAACCAATACAAACAACTTCACAAACCAACCACAAACTCTGGGTAAAGACCTTTTTAAAACAGGATGCAAAAGACTGAGCAGAAGTAGGCAAAAACTCCTAAAAAAGAGACTAGCGTTCCATGTCTCAAGGGTACAGAGCATTGAAATGATCCCTAAAACATTGTAGGGGATTTTTGACCAGATATCAGCGCTCTAGTATGGCCTCGGGGGGGGGTGCTAGTCCTCCCAGAATCCCAGAAAAAGAGCCAAAAAATGCAAAAAACTCACCCAAAATGCATAAAAATTGGTGAAATTGCTAGTGAAGGTAAGAGAAGGCTAATGGATGATGAACAAATAGTAAAAGTGATCCAAAAGGTGGGAAAATCTAAGTAAATACAAGAGTAATTTCTTGAGAAAAATGACCTCAAATATCAAATGGAATAGTGGATAGATCTTTGAATTTCCTTATAACAACTTTCATTCAATCAGATAAATGAAAAAAACAGTAGATCGACTCCAAATCTCAAAGAAGAAGAATGAATCAAAGTAAGGAAGGAAGATGTCAAAAATCCAAAAAAAACATCATCAATTCTTAGAAATAAAAATGTTGGAGGCCAAAACAAAGACACACTGAGATGGTGATAACCCTGAGTAGATGAATCAACAAAAAATTAAACTCAGAGATCAACTCCCAAAAGGTTTTTTAGCAGAAAAATACTAGCGCTCTCGTATCAAGGGAACCATAGTGTTGCATCTCTCTATGGGAGCCTACAAGGGAGTTCTATTTCTCTGGTTGTAGAGGTAGGGGAGCGCTAGCCTCTCAGAAGAACAAAAACTTTCCCAGAACTAAAAAAACTCAAGAAAATCTAGAAATTGAATGTGTATGGGATGAATCCAAGAGCCAATGACATATATAAGAATCAGAAACACAATATGAATACGATCTAAATTCGAGCAAAGGACAAAAAAAATACCAAGGAAGGAAACCAAAACTGAAAGCTTCGGTCCCCAGTGGAGTCGCCAATTTCTATTATAGGAAAATCCCCTTGCGGACATGTGAACTTCCTCTTGGATCTAGACCCCTATAACCAAGACAGAAAGGTGCTAACATTGATCACTGAAATCCCTTTAAACCTAGGGCTCAAGGAAGGAAACCAAACTCCGAAAAGCTTCATTCCTCAAAGGGAGTCAGCTAATTTCTATTATATAGGAAAACTTCTATGGAGATATGTGAACTTCGATCTAGACCTCGGCAACTGCTATTTGGTGCTAACATTGATCACCTAAACTTTAAACTCAGCTTGCTAAGTTAATCTATACGTAAAGGAAGAAGATAAGAACTCAAGAAGCGCCGGAAGTCACTCGATTGTTTTGCGTGGAGCAGAGCCCAACGCCACCGGGCTTTTATGCTTCCCTCACGGCTTAATAAATGGGGTGGATCAAATGGAAAGAGACCTCGGCTCGTGCATTAGCTTCAAATTAGGAATCAGATCCGATAGGGCGAGGAATAAAGGAGGTCTCGACCCAACTTCAACAATGTGAGTTGATTTAAAACAAAGTGGAAGACTGAGAAGAGGAAGCAAACTATCTCATGCAACGGGCCTTTCGGTAGTATGTAGAGGAAAAACTTTTAGCACAAGATCCTACTTTGCCTCTGGTAGTTTCAAGAAATCAAGATAAGAATTGATCGGATCCTCCAATTCCAAGTTGTTCAACATTAACGTATAGGATTGTTCCAGCGGCCATAACCATTACATTGATCCAACATACATCATCCCATAATACCAAAGCTCTAATTAGATCCTCCAATTCGAGCTTCTTTAACATAAAGATAAAACAAAAGGTACTAAAGAAACGACATTCATCGCGGCAAGAAATCTCCGTGAGTCCGTAAATACCTTCGTGAAAACAAGCCTCTTCATTAAAGTTTTGATAAACTCCGGGAGTTCGCCAACCATCGAACTCGCTAAAAAATAAATATTGAGCTCATATACTCGTAAAACTTCAACAGAAGCAAATGTCTAGCTGGTCTGCGTCTGGCTGCTTGCAACTTCTTCACAGATGGATTGCATTCTTCGCCGTGACGCAAGGACCGAGTAGGTATGGTCTTCATAAGGTAATTTATGGCGCGTGGGACTTCTGGCCGACAAATTCCTCCCTCCACGGCCCAAAATTTTCCATGTTTTCATTTATGGGTTGAAACGAGGTTTCAACCACCTCCCCTATTTCCATTAATTAACTGCATTGGGATCTAGATGGAACCTGACACCCCTGAATGATCCAAGAGATGGTCATGACCCCTCCAAGTCAATTCGAGGCCACGCAGATCCTTCATGCACTAACTCCTCGCTTTGATCTTTCGTGCGCCTCCTTTCATCGCCTCTAATACTTCCACCTCGAAGTTAGACTCGCAAGTTTATCCCATTATGAAATCTTTGGGATCTCGTGATTGTGCATCTCTGATCTTGACGGTCAAATGATCGCCGCAGGCTTTCAACATGAATATCCCGAAGGGCCCCACTCACTCTACCAATCCACGGTCGCGGTACTCTGCATGGACGGTCCCATGGTTAGGATTTTAGGAGAGGGCTGCCCTCGACACTGCATTCCGCTGATGTGACCTCGCACTCAGGACCGTGGGGCCCGACTTCTTTACATGCCATCATCATTTCCGGGTTCCTGGCTCAAATGTATGGAACGGAAGCCTGCCTCTCAACAACATCCTCGATATGCCTATTGCCTTGCCATCCTGGTCTCTGCAATGAGACTTGACGCATCCAAATTTGCTTTGAACCAAAGCTTTCTCTTGTTAAACTCCTCTCACATAAAATCGCATCGCCAGCTTCGTTGTTTTATCACAGGCTTCCTCGAATAAGGATCGGTCTACCTCAAATTTTTAAAACTCCACCTCTTATGCATTTTGGCAATTATAGCCTAAAAGCTGGATAGGAAAAAATGCCCCCTATACAATAATTATCACCAATAGGTTCCATGGGGGATAGAGTCATCCCTATGATGCTCTAAGAACTCCTTCCAGATGCTTCAGGCCTTGACGCTAGCTATGGAGTTGAGCTCAAACCTCCTGCTGAGAGATATATGCCGAAAGTAAACAAAACCAAACAACTAAACATAGACGCCCAAGGAGCTTATTTATGTACGTTCCTAAACTAATAAATTCGCTACGGGTTAAGTTGGGGTGAAAGCAATTTCCAATTCATATCCACCTATACCGCTTGGTGATTTGTCCCCTTCTCTTTACCGCATATGCTCCATAAAATGATAGGGAGGTATGAAAGCCAGATGAAGATGAGGTTAATCATGATTTCCATATCCCCAAAAGTTGAGAAGGGGAATAGATTTATAGGCTCCAAAGCCTTTGGGAAGCAAAACTCCATATAAGACCCCATAGGGTCACAATATATAATGCCAGGAGCTTAGGTTGGTCGTAAAACATCTCTTGTCCCTCCGTGGTTGTTCAAATTCGTGGGTACGACAGTCTCTCTCGAAGTGCACAAGTGGGTGGAGGATTGTGATGCAGTCACAATGCCGATGACACCTCACAAAAAGGCTCCTCGGATAGACAATGAATGTGTGTCAGATGTTCTCTGGCTATTCCTCAAGACTCCCCATCTTGTAAAAAGGGAATGGTCTCCTCGATCCTTCTCAATCCCAAATGTAAATACATCATGGGAAATCTAATGAAGGAAGAAAGAACAATCCTCTTCCACAATGGATTCTCCGTTTAATTATGAGACATATGGCTCATCGGGGGTAGATGCTAACGCATCCAAGAAATATTCAATAATATCTTCAAAAGAGTTGCCCAGAGCATTTGCCATGAAGACTGGAAAATCCCCTTCGCTACCTTCAGAGTGCACAAGTGGACAAAGGATAGATGCAGGCCGGCTGATGCCAGGTGACACCCGGCCCTGGCCAAACAAAGTTTCTTGAAATTGTGCGAGCTGGTCTCCTTCCCTTTATGTCACCGTATTCTCGTGAAGCCTAGTAGAGTTGATTTCACCTCCTACGGCCTTCCTCTTAATTAATAAAGGAACATGCTCTATAATGGGGTCTTGGAAATATTTCATAACACAATACTCACCTGTGAGTATTGGTGGACTAATTTTATTAGAACATTTCAAAAAATCTGAAATTTAGGACTCCATGCATATGGCCAAGGGATCGTGGGAATTATGACAAAATCATGGTCGCTTCAGAAGACCAGGACGCTCCTCTGCAAAATTCTCTCCGCTTCACAAAAGAATGTCCTCTCCTCCTTGAAAACCTCTATGGATCTTCTACAACTGTATCTTTTACCCCATAAAGATGATATTCAAATAAAGGAGCAGCAGGGTCTAGATCATAATGACCACTTCTTGGTTCTTGTTCTAGATTTGATCCATAATTGCTATATCCTTTTTCTGGCTCAAAACAAAGACCGATAGTCTTTCCTCCCAGATATGTAAATATGCCTCTTATGAGTCCACCGATCCCTCGATGTTTCTTTGAACTCATAGTATCCTCAAATAGATGTATCAATGATGAGGATTTCCTCTCTCTTATGAGGAAGACTAGCTCTAGATGTTGAGTCATGATATAGTACACCATAGCAAAAGTCTATGTGGGTTTGATCTCCACAGGAATACTATGATAAGCCCAAAAATATTCTATTGAGGCCAACTGATATTCTCTCCATCTTCCCCTCTCCTCAAGGCATTAAACCCAAACCAATATTGATCAAGGGACATGTTCTCACCCCAAAACTTTAAAAAATCATGGTGAAGCCCGGTCCAGAACTAATAGGACGCTTCCAAACACCTAAAACCACACCTAAATATCTCAAGATAGGGAGCTGAGAACATCCTCATGACAACATCTTCGAGAAGG
This sequence comes from Picea sitchensis, assembly GCA_010110895.2. Classification (NCBI taxonomy): domain Eukaryota; kingdom Viridiplantae; phylum Streptophyta; class Pinopsida; order Pinales; family Pinaceae; genus Picea; species Picea sitchensis. The sequence continues at coordinate 58,171 of SNQJ01S0053321.1, forward strand.
ATCTCAAACTGATCAATAAAGCTCTCAGCGTCTCCATATGCTTCCTCTCTACCGTGAATTACGATCCTTCCTAAAATCGAGGAAGATACCTCGAATAAATCATGAGATAAGGGTTAAGGTGATACTAAAACTTCATAGGCTTAAATAACCTATTTGTTTTAATTTGAAAGCATTGGGTTGATCATGGGATTCAATAAGAGGCTAGGGAGGCTTAGTAGGGAAAATAGGGGGTAATGAGGTCTAGGAAGACTGTGAATTATCCTCAACCTCCTCATGACTACAAGGGCACTTAACTCCAAGAGGAGGTGTGATACAAATCTCATCTTCATGGATAGGTAGGAGGTAAAAGTACAAGATCGTGTATCTACAACACAAGAAGAAGGTATGCTTTCTTCTTCCAAGGCGAGTGGATAAGGGGAGGCTCAAGGAAAACAGAATGAACAAAGCAGAGAGGGAAAAAATTATCTATAAATGAAGGGAAAGAGAAGAATGAGCTGACAAGAAAATACAGAACTTCATGCAGTAAACTCATAAACTGATACCTGGTCTTTCCATTCGACATGGACTTCCTTCTGTTAGTAGAATTCCCTCCGGTGGAGTCCTTAAATGTGGAGTCGCCAGGTGAATGCTATCCGTAATGAGTGTGTCCAATCTTCGTTCACCATCAAATACAGGAACTGATCTTTGTGCCTCCTGAGTGCTACTGTGTGTAGCCAGAGGCACTTCAATAGAGGAATTACCAGTTGTAATGACCTCAGAGGAGTCGTCAGGTGAAAGTGCAATCTTCAAGGGTTCTCATATCTAATGCACCTTCAATCAAGCTCGTCATTTTACCTGTGGAAAATCTTTCAACTGGCCCCCCATAATGCATGCATAAAAATGTTATGACTGAAGTCACTCGGATTGTTTGGCAGGAGCAATGTTCTCAACGCTTCATCAGCTTATGTCACTGTTTAATAAATGGGGTGATCAAATGGGGAAAGACCTTAAAATGTGTATTTCTTCAAATTAGGAACTGTGTATGATAGGTGAGGAATAAAGGAGGTCTTGACCCAACTCTACCGCTGGAGTTGATTTAAAATGGGCGTGTGGAAGACTTGGGAGAAGAGGAACAAACTATCTCTGTGCAATGGCCTTTCTGTGAGTATGTAGAGGAAAACTCAATACAAGACTACGGCCTGTGGCTTCAAGAAACTCAAGATAAGACTTGGGACTGATCCTCCACCCAAGTCAGCTCAAGCCAGAAATTTACAGACCCACGAAGAAACATAACTAATAGTTGATCCAACATATAATCCTACAATTGCAACAGCTTGACTTGATCCTCCAATTCCGAGCTTCTTTAACACGGTATAAACAAAGGTACGAAAGATACTGACATTCATCGGGCAAGAATTCTCAAGAGTCCAGAAATAACCATAAAATAGTTCTTCATTAAAGTTTACCACCGGAGTCTACCAACCACTCCATCCTGCTAAAAATAAATAATGAGTCTATAATTAAAACTCACTTACAAATAAGCGCATGTCTTAGTCATTCAAGGTTTGTCGTCCGCAACTTCTTTCCTCACGCTAGACTGTATTCTTTGTCGTGACGCAGATCGATAGGTATTTATCTTCATAAGAAAAATCCATATGTGACTTTCTACTGCATACTCTCCCTCCACTACCAAATTTTCCATGCTTTCATTTATGGGTTGAAACGAGGGTTCAACTACCTCCTATTTCCATTAACTATCCGTGATTGGGATTGATGGAACCTACTACTCCCTCGAACAATGATTCAAGAGACGCTCAGCTAACTCCTCCAAGTCAATTTGAGGCCACGCAGATCCTTCTCTCACACTAACTCGGGTGCTTTGATATTTCTCATACAGCCTTTTCATCACTTCTAATGCTACCTCGAAGTTGTGACTCTGCGGTTTATCCTATTATGAAATTTTCTGTGATCTCTCGTGTTGTGTATCTCTCGATCGGACGATCAAATGACGCTTGCCAGCTTCTAACATGAAGCTCCTGGCGGGCCTCCCTACCTTCATACCAATCTACGGTCGTGTGTCCTTCAGATGGACATTCCCGATGGTATTATATTTTAGGAGAGGGATGCCTCGATTACCAGAATCGCTTGATGTGACTCAAGGCTTAGGACCAGGCCCACTTTGAAGGGAACTATCGACACTTCGTGGTTCGGCTCTCAAATGGGCTGGAACGGAAGTTTTGTTCCCCGCTAAAATCACTGATCCCCGACAACACAAATTTTGCCATTTGTCCCAATGAGGATTGACTATCTGCATTTGTTTCTTTTGAACCTCGTGCTGCTTCTTCTAAACCCTCATCGATAAAATCAGGACGTACTGCCAAGCATTTATTGTTGGTACCAATAAGGCCTGTCCGACTGATTTTAAAACTCTACCTCTATGCATTTTACAATTGCAGGCCTAAAATCAGATAGGAAAACTTCTATACAAGAATTCATTACTCAATAAACCTTTTATGATGTTTTTCCTCGCGTAGTCCAAGTTGAGCTTTGATCTTCAAGCTCTTCAACAAGTCCCGCAATCCAAACAACAAAGACAAAACATACCTTCTTATTCTACCAAGATTAGTTTGAAATTAGATCTATCCATCAAGGACAAGTTCATGTATATATACACAATCTAGAAGGAAACATGTCAACACATGTATTAATGAGAACTCAAAAGAGATACTTTCAAAACCTGATGAAGTTGCAATGTACCTCTTCCTTCCTCTCCTTGTCCAGCCCCTTGCTCAAATAATCTAGAATCAAAATGAATATGCTTTACAGATTATCTCCTTTATGAGATCATAATTTTGATGCCTTCAATGTCTCCCCCCTTTACCATGAGGAGGCATCCTTACATAATCTTGGAGAGTCCTAACCACCTTAGAGATTCTTGGGTAGGTTGAGGATATTTCTCCATTAGTTGTGGATACTCCCTAAGATCTACCCTTGACCTCAGATTTTGAACTAAACTAACTTCATATAAGGGGATCTTCCTACGATTTTCTAAAAGAATAACACTCCCCTGCACGGTGCATAGAGTGCTAAGCAAATTTCCCAAAGGAGGTCAAGGAGTGCTAGCACTCCCTCGTCCATAGTAAGGGAGCAAGCTTCAAAATCAATTTTAAGTGGTTTTTTCCATGGTAAAAGTCTTGTACTCTTTGTCAAATGATTTCACCCTCTTTAACTAGTCTCTGAGGATGTATCGAGTGTTCCTGTGATGTCGTTCGAGACACAAAATAGGCAAGATGACAATATGATGTTTATGGCATTCTTACAGCCAAAATGCGACACTTGAGATACTTGTAATGACGACATACAGGGTTATCATTGAAGTGAGTAATTTTATGTGTAACAAAGACTTTATATCCACTCACACTTCTTGGATTTTTAGAATGGAGGGCATGTTAGATGCCTTCTTCAAATTATCAGCAATTTCCCAAGGATGAAATAATATGCCCTAGTTCCAATGGATCACCCTCAAACTTGGTTGGAAGCTACTAAATGAGCTAAGGATTCCAAAGAAAGGATCTAACCAAAACCAAAAAACCTCCTTTTTATTCGCTTACACTAATCTACCAATCCTACCACTCCTTTCAAGATATAGAAATTAACTCTGTGAAGAATTGGATGAGTGTCAACTCAAGGGTATTTTACATGGTTTTAGATCTTCAACACAAACTGATGAAAAGGTTCCTCTATGTTGCTACCATATGCATATTCCTCTCTTTCTCCATATGATTCCCTTCTATCTTTTGACAAAACCTCCAACATCTTATGCACTTGAAGGAGTCCACATGATTAGATTCTTTTTCAATCAAAGTAGTATCAGTGGACTCAAATCTAACCACAGAACTCCGACCTTTCCTAGGGATCAGGTATCTCCCTTGGAGCCATTTTATATCCTAATAACTTGTTGTACACTTCTTCTCATAAGAAAATTAGAGCAAAAACCCTTAAAGACAAAACTTCTTTGGTTTCCAAGAAAACCTTAATAATACTTCTTTGATGGCGAGTTGTAGCTTTAGAAGAGGATCCCAAGACTTGATGATGATTTAAGAGCCTTGAAAAACTTTCTTATATACCTTTTTCACTTCAAATGTAAAAACAAAGATTTTCACGAGTTGGTAGTGCACTTAGTGTTAAAATAGCGCTTTGTGCTACTAACTTGTCATAATGAGGAATTATTTCAAATGGACATCCCTTTGTGATTTAAGGAAAGTTCGATGGATCATTAAGTGGACCATTGACTAAAAAAACTTTTCATTGGCCCTAAAACAATTTCACGAGTCAATTAACCACCTAAGACTCCAAAATATTTTTTATTTGGGAGCTAACATCTGGGCTTTAATTGGGGATGGAAGCCTCCCTGTGAGGTTACAAGAGCATAACAAACCCTATGCCTTCCCACTCAATCTGAAAACCCTGCAACCTGCTCTGATTATGATATCAAACCACTCTTCAAAAATGTACATCTTGGACTCTATAGTGCCTAGTCCATTGGTTTATGGAGTCATCTAGTATTAAACTTGTAAAACTAATCCTTTACAAGATTTCAAGACTCATTACTTATTCAAGCAATTAACTGATAAACTGTTGAAAAATTTGAAGGAAAACAAATGCTCGAGAAGCGGTCTTTATTTCCTATGCTACCCTACATCTAAATCCGCTACCAGAATCTCGTCAAGTAAAGGTAAACTTCCATAACAACCAATCAAGTAGCTTCAAAACTAGAAAGATCTTGTCCATGCCACTGATCAATAGATAATAACCAACATATCAACCATGATAGAAATTTTTTCAGAAAGCCATACTCAGCTCTGAATGTCACTGAAATGAAATATGAAATTATCAAATGATCTGAAATAAATGACTCCATCAAGGCTGCAACTAGATCCTTGAAACCAAGATCAAAAGCATACTGATCCATAGAAAACAAATACTCATCCATGACTGCCTCTTTGCTTGAAAAAATGATAACCTTCTAGTTCCCTTGTGATCGATCTTGAAATCAAAGAGTGTTATCACCATAACAATTTTCGAATGGAATCCAAGTTTCAAAACTTAGATAAGGAATAAAAAAGTGTGGAGGCACGACAAACTGGAGGGGGGAGCCACATCTGGAAGAATATAGATAAATCTAGCAGAGATGTGAGGGTGATGGAACCCGACACACCACAGATCTCAGAGACCACAGATCAACAGTCATCAACTGTATCATGCAGAGAACTAGCACAAGGTTTAATTATGTGAAAGCTGCCCATGTAACACTATGATTCTACAAGATGACACATGTGGCTTACCTGAGGCAGAGATTAGTGAAAATCGGTCTACTCCAAACTACTTTGTCTTGCCCCCGATATCGAAAAGCACATATAAAAGGAGGTGCCCGGTCATTATTTTATGATATTTCAAATCTTTTGAACATTTGAAAATTGGCACAAACGCTCCATTCAAACTGAAGCTCAACAGCTGAACCAAACTCAAGAAATTTTACTAATTCACAGTATTTTCATCATGGCCATGAATCCAGTCATTTTATCTGTAACAGAACAAGATACCGCCTCGAAAGAAGAAGCCCTAACTGACAGGGACTCCGATATATTTGACACAAAAATAACCATCTCACCCATTTCCATGTCCAGAACCAATTTGTTAGGATACAAATGTCTGAAACAAATACCCTTCCTCAAGCTGCACTTCCATGCATCCATAACCCCATCGCCATCAAGTCGTGGTTCCCTTCCTGCAGTTCATAAGTTTAGTAAAGGTAATGGCAAGATTTGCCTACAAGAAAATGGCCTTGAATAAGTTAGTTAGAGGTCTCTAGTAGGAATAGATAGCCTCATTAATTTGACATGCCTTGATACCGAAGTCTTCCCCGCAGTTGTCTGGGCCCTTCTCGAGGGAAGAGTAGAAAATAAACACAGCTTTATAGAGAGTGCCCCTCTGAATTCAAAACCCCAATTTTGCATACCTAATATTAAGCTCAACATCATTACTTTGGAACTCACATTGCTCTTATGGATGGGTACAAGTGATTGAGTGGATGTCCATTGGGCCTGCCCATACTTAGTCAAATTTTAGGATTAGATAATGAAAAACTTGTAGTAGAGGTCATGTTGGGCTTCCTGTTGACCTTTTTTCAGTCAGGGTCCAGTCAGTCAGTCTGTATCAGATTTGAAGATTTCATTGTTGATAATGTGTACAAACAATTGGTAAAATTCCAATCACTTAGACACTTCAGGTATTACATGCATTTGTTGAGAATTTCCTGGGAAACAAGTAAGACAGAATTCCCTGAAGCTACATTCATCTCAACCTAATGCAAAGGATCATAGGGTCAAGCTTATTTTTATAAATAAGATCATGTCCAAAGTTTATAGCCTGATTTTCAACACCATCCTGCCTAAGGACTTTGGAAAAAATGAAAATCTCTTTACAACCCAATCCAGAGAATAGAGTAGGATATTGGATGTTGTTCATGTATCTCCATCATTATTTGAGTATATGGTTATCAAGAGGGACCTTACCTTTAATTGCCTTCTTGACTCCTAGTCTTTCCATAGAAATCATCATATTAAAGGATCATTTCAAAACAAAGCTTCAAAAAATACACAAGGCATCTAACTGCAGCTCTTCTACAGGACCTTTGTGGTAAATACTAGGTCATGTTTGCCTCAGATCCAATCCAAACTCATTGGATTCAGGTTTACATAGTCACAAGGGAGGAAATATGATCCGGTATACCCAAAGTCATATCTAAAAGAAGGATGATGAGAAAACAAGGCCCCTATGAGCATGAGCATGTTGAAGGATTTTACAAACTGGCTAATCTAGAAACCTCGTGCGATATGGAAGCCATCTGGTACTTGAATTGCATAATAACAAGCAGAGTCATCCCCAAGTAACATATGCAACACAAAAACTCCAAGGTTGATCATTGAAGACCTAAAGGTGAGTGGCAGTTGATACCAAGAGGATCACCAAAGGTCTCCGGCACCAGTAGTCAAGAAAATGTTCTCAAGAAATGAAAATGAAGACACCCATCTTCTCAGATAGTAGACTCCAGAGGAAGAAGAGACAAAAAGAGAAAAATGAGCATGGAAATGGTGGAGAGCAGAACCAAAAAATGAAGAGGCTAATACAGAGAGCATGCCACAAGCAAAGCATCTCAAGGGCTTTCAGCAGCAAAAAAGGTGTCTTTAGCAAGACACCTGGGATAGTCTACCAATCCAAAGAATATTTAGTGAATCAATATGTTGTGAAAGGAAATATGACCAATAGTGAAATAAGATATTTGTTACCGGAGGTAGAAATAATCTCCCAGCACAAGTATTACATGTTCTCAAATGGATGTAGAAAACACTTTAACATAGTAAAGGTAAAATGAGGATAAAGTGTCCTAAATAGATACATTTATGAAAATATTAGTGCCCCCAGATAAGGTAAAGTTCCGTTTAAATGTCGTATGATATGCTATATCTGTACTACTCCCGAGTCTGATTCTCGAGGGTTTCAAGATCGGCAACCATGCACCTGCTAAAGGTATGGACAATTGAAGCGTGAAAATAATCTAGTAGAGTCTCAGCATACAAGTCTAAAGATTGGAATTTGAAGGCCCTCAAGGGTAAAATATTCTTTATATGAGAAAGAGAAGATGATCCAAAACCTAAAGAAGATACCGGCGATAACCTACATAACATCCACAGACAACAAAGCTATTCTCTAGAGAAATAAAAGACACTCAGGCAGAAAACACTAAATTACAAAGTGAAAGTATTGCAGCTGGAAAAGGAAAAAAAGTTGGTCAGCAAGGATGTGCAAATAAAAATGCATTACGGTGGCTATTGTACCTTCTACTAAAAAACTGGATCAAGCATCGATGGATTGGTTCAAGCTATGTCCCAGGTAAGCATCAAAACAGGGAAATCAAAAGTCTCAATGAGGTTATATAAAAGTTGAAACAAGAGATGAAAATGAAGGATGAAAAGATAGCCCAATTCCAAAAGGAGAATCAAAATTTGCAAGAAAGGGTAAACAAATTGAAGACAAGGTTGAAAGGAAAAGTATTGTTGCAAGGGAGATAAACACGTAATATGGAATTTTGTTGCACCACTCCATTAAGTTCTGTATTTATTTTAATTTATAAAATGACAAAGACAACATGGCTATCACTACTCGAAACAGATGTAATCGTTGTTAATGGAGATTAATCATGAAAAAAAATACTCCGAATACCCGTAAAGCCATTAATTTTCCTGGACTTTATGCCCACTTTTGATCTTCGTGGCACTATCGGGTAAAAGACATAAATGCACTGATCATTTGGGCCAGAGGATCATCGCTAATCACAATTTGCTCAAGTCGGTTCAAGTCCAAAGATGTACAGATGGAGCATAGTATACAAGAGTTTAAGGACACATTTGAACAATTGTTTATCAAGGGACTCCCGCCATTTTGGGATGGTAAAGGAAAATTATACAATCAAGAGGAATTCAATTTCACCCATTGTAGAATGGATCATTCCAAATTTGAAGGTCTAGAAGAGAACCTGAAGGGACCAAGTTTCGTGGAATATTTGTCCACAGACTTTGAGATCTTAAATCATTTCAAGACAGTAAATATCACACTTCCAACTATGAATTATGCCACTTGACTCTTGCATCGACCTGGAGATCTTGATAAATGAAATGATGGATTACGATATTCCCTACGATTCACAATGGAAGGAAATCGTGCAACTGGGCAAGACGAAATGCAGTTTCCCAAGAACCAGGAAATAGCCCCCAATTGTCATCAAATTGACAGATTTGATAGAAGAACAAAGTAGGACAGATGGCAAAGACAAAAGGGTGAGAAGTCAGAGAAATCAGTCATTATTTTATGAAATGTTTTTGTTAAATCATTGTAAATTGGTTTGCCTACTAAAACCGTTGGCTTGTAATTATTTTAGTCAACTTTAGAAATTGAAACGCTTCAGCTTCATCCATTATAATCGGTAGAATCAGGATAAGTACTAAGGAGTTTGAATAAATTAATGTCTGCGAGATGTGAAAGGGCACCTTTTGGTTGTTTTGAACTCCATTTTAATTTTCTGAAGATGAATTGAATACATGTGCAAAAGTATTTGAAGTCTCTATGAAAAGATTCCAAATGGTGGTGATATGATTTTGTCTCCTTTCATTGTATGTATTTCTTGTGTTCTTTATTCTAGTTTACCATTCTCTCTTTTAAATTGAGATTTCTAAAGGCCCGTAATTCATCTTGTGGATGCTCTAGGCTTAAGCAATTTAAATCAGTAGGATTTTATTCCTCACGATTCATAATTCATTTCAAGAATTATCCGATGCGGGTTTTTTTCTCTTTCCTCTCACACCCTCGCTTGAATACAATTTATAATCCCGGGATCTATCATTTCATTTGGCCTTTTATCCTAGATATTTATATCTAAGCAATATTGTTTTCATTCACTTTCAAGATATCAAATCCATAGCCCTGAGTGTCCCACCCCTTCCTAGCCAACAAATTTAAAAAAACTCTAAAACAAGTTTCTAAATCTAGACACCGATTTCCAAAGATATATCAAGTGACACGAGATCCTCTCCGAGTTGAGTAGGCTAGTGCCCAACTCCAAAGTAGGTTGAAACAATTACCAATTAACTCTTTTGTTTGTTTATTAGCTAGACAAAATTTACAAAGTGATAACATTTTCAGGCCATCATTTGGGACGGTAAATTGAAACATCTTCTTCCGGGAAAAAATGATCTTTTAAGATTAGTTTGATCCTCGAAAGGACATTGATTGAATACCTTATTGGTCGAGGTTATTATTATTACCCCGAAACTCCATTATCGAAACTTAGTTGTAACGCCCAAGTAGTGGAACTTGAAATCCCGGCTCCTAAGAGAATTCACACTGGAAGGAACCTTGATCCATAACCTATAACCTCTGTGTCTAACCCTGAAAATATTGTACATAAAAGAAAACAAAATCCAGTAAACCCAGTGTTTCTTCTGGACCAATATTTGTCCTTACCCAAATATGGAGTGACAAGCATTGAAGACCTTGATTTTAATTTGAAATTTGAGTAAACTCGGGTCTTAACTAAATCTGAATCATGTTTAGACGAAGCCATCTTTGACGAAAAAAGGTCTTAGTATTTTGGTTTAGAATGCACTGTCAGCCCAGAGGATCCTCACTCTAACCAACACCTACCCCCACCCTCACAACAAATCCACATGGTAGTTATATTTTGTCCTCTCATACTACCTGCTCAAATACATGGTTTACCTCAAGATTATAACCTATGGATCAAACTATATGATGTTGAAGGAAAAATATCATCCTGTACACCTAGACCGGTTTAATGATTTCATAGACTTAGAGGAGGTGGACTTCGAAGATGTGAAAATGAATCTATTTACACAAAGTCTTGTATTAAAGGGAGGAAGTGGTCTCGTGATCCTCCAAGCCAATATTGTAGATTTTGGAAGCCTTTGAAACCAGCCTTCCTCTAGGGAATGAGGTGAGACAAGAAAATTCCTTCATTGTTGACCTTAAAGTGATAAATTAAATAATTTAAGAGATCACCCTAATGAAACAATGCATGAGTTTTCAGCCAGATTCATAAAGATCTATAATTTGATTCCTACTAAGGTAAACCTCTCCTGATAAAGTCATTTCATCTCAAATACATTGATTCTTTTGAAAGTGAATTTACTTTATTATTAAGAGAATAACATCCTGTTATACTTTTGGATGATATGATGATTGATTCCATAGAGGTCATAGTGAATCTAATGGATTCAGGAAAGATACAATCTAACTCCTCAAGGTGTATATGAAAAAGCTCAAGATAAAGCACAACTTTCAACATCACAAACATCAGAAGAAAGGTTTGAAGCAATGATGAGAAACATAGAGAGAATGATGAAGAGAATGGTCCTGCACAGGTATAACTCTATAGAATAGGGCTGGATGGTCCACCCAGAAATGTGAGGAGACCAGCAATCCCACAAATTAAACAAAGAGAGCAAATAAATCAGGAAAATCAGGCGAATCAAGAAGACCAAGTGAATCAAGGAAACCAAGGAAATCAAGGAGAACAACAAATAAGGCCTCCTTTCAAAATAATTATGTATGTGAATGAGAATTTATAGATGATATTTCAGAAGACAAGCATGAACTACTATGATACAATAAAGAAACAGTTGTATTTTTTTACTACGTAAGAAATTAATTAATTACCATGGATGCAAGTGAGATATTTTTAAAAGATGAGGAGGAAAGGATATCGGTAGAAATGGAAGATTACCAGATAGGATTGAAAAATGACATCATGTAATTCCAAAGACAATATAACCTTCAAAATAAAAATGTACCTCCAAATCCTCCAAAGGGAAACCCCACCAAAGAAGCTCATAGTAACACACCTTCTTCAAGTCATCCTAAAAATGATTTTCTTTCCTAAAGGATCTAAAATTTTACAAAAGACTCTACTATGAAGGATTTTGTTGCAAAGGGTACTATGGACAAAGTAAAGTAGAAAGAAGAACCCTGTGAAGAAATTATTGGAGGCAAGGAAAGAAACCTTCACCAAAGAGGTAGAGAAAACATCATCCTCCTTTAATTTTGAAAGGAGATGGACAAGATTAAATTTTGTGTACCTTGAATGAATCGCTAATAAAAAACACAAAGTATAGAAATCAGATCATCAAAATTTTGAAGATAGAACAAACTTCCGATACCTTGAACATACAAGATGATCATCAAGCCATCTTATTTGGACCACGTGTAGAGGAAAATAATGGATAATTGTAAGAAGTTTCCTTTATGTCGCCTTGAAATTCATGTCATGACTCTGGCTACAATGCCATGTTGGAATGAGCATCTCATAACCTCGATTCCCAAGGTGGTCATGGTCCACCACCTCGACATCACATATTCTCAAGGTGGACTGCTCTCTTCAATTCCATGAAGGTGAAGAGCCTAGGTCTTATTAAAGATTTGGTGGTGCATTTTGGCACAAACTCTAAACAAATAATATGGTCATGGATGTAGTGGTTGGTGATATCCCTCCAAAATTTGGCACATCGTTGTCAAGATCATGGGCTGCAAAATTAAAAGAAACCCTCCAGATGGACATGTCACATGCCACTATCCCTGTCTTTTTGGCCAAGATGTATATTGTATAGAGAATCTTAATTAAATACATGGTCAACAATAAGTCACAACCAAGTAATCACCCCATATACTCCATGGAAACTGACTTGGGATATTCTATTTTCTTCAATGACCCGTGTTGCAGAGAAAGAACCGTGAAATTGACATGGCTAATAAAGAGAGATATGATCAGCAGATTGAGGAATATTTATAGCAACAGGATGAAGCAGAAGATCACATATGGAAGATGATTTTTGATGGGGAAGCCTACAAAGAGGGAGTGGGGGATAGCATTTGGATCAATCACCCCAAAGAAGATTTTGAAATTGTGTTCTTATAAACTTGTTTTTTTAGTGCACAAATAACATGGCAGATTATGAAGCATTAATATTGGGGTTAAAAGTTTTGAAAGAATTGGGTTCCAAAATAATTGTTGTACATGGAGACTCGGAGCTAATTATCAACCAAATCAAATGCATATACCAAACAAAACATCCCAAAACGAGGGCCTATAGAAATTTCCGGTAATTAGGATCTCCTCGAGGAATTTAACGTAATCTTCTTCAAATAATTCCAGAGAACATAACTGCCATTGATGCCTTGGCTATCTTCAACAACAGTTTTCAAATTCCCAATTTTCCCTAACAGAACTTACAAGGTTGAGGTCAAATATAGGCCAAAAGTACCATATAATATGAATCACTGGCAAGTTTTCTAGGACGACAAACAGATAGAAAGCTTCCCAAAAATGGAGAATGAATCTTGAGAATTTGAATATTGATGATGAATTATGTAATGATGAAGTGGATAACCCATTTTAATGTAGAAGGATACTTTGACAATTAGATTGAAGGTAGATAACATTCAAATTAAAGAGAAACATCATTCCCAAGGGTCTATCCCATCGGAGAAACTCTTTGATAATAATGATGTGGGCAACAGTCCAAAGATTATAGTAAATGAAAGGGATGTGGAAGATTGTAATATTGGGGATCCAGAAGACCCAAAGATCAATTTGTCCATAAATATCACCTCAAATATGAGATATATCAAATTAATGAAAGTGTTCCCTAATGTTTTTCCGAGCTATGATGATTTGAAACTTTATGACACCAGTATAATCCAACATGTGATCCCAATCAAAGAAGATCATAAACCTTTCAAACAAAAATTAAGAAGGATAAATCCTTTACTACTTCCTTTGATCAAGAAAGAAGTAAAGAAACTATTTGAAGCCAAAATAATAGTGTCCCTGAGATTTTCTAAATGGGTGGAAAATCTGGTGCCAATCAAAAAAAAGAGTGGAGAAATCAGGTTGTTTGTGGATTTCAGGAATCTGAACAAATTACCCTAAAGGACAACTATACACTGCCTAAAATGGATCATATTTTATAGAAGGTGATGGGCTCTCAGAAAATGTCAATATTAGATGGCTTCTCTAGATACAATCAAGTTATGGTGCACCCCAATGATCAAGAAAAGACAACATTACAACACCTTAGGGAACATTCATGTATTCCAAGATGCCTTTTGGGCTCATGAATGTAGGGGAAACATTTTACAGAGTTATGGACATAGATTTTGCTCATGAGAAGGACAAGTTCATTGTTATCTACCTAGATGATATCACTGTGTATTCTTCCTCAGATGAGGAACACCTCAAGCATCTAAGAAAGGCATTTGAAAAATGCAGAAGGTTTGGTATATCATTGAATCCCAAGAAGTCAATTTTTTCCATGAAAGAAGGAAAGTTGGGTCATATTATTTCGAAAGAGGGGATAAAGGTAGATCCCAATAGAGTTGAAGGAATCTTGAAAATTGGCATACCCAAAAGTAAAAAGGAGGTACAATCTTTCTTGGGAAAAGTGAATTTTCTGAGAAGATTCATCTCTAATTTGGCTGAAATCATAAAACATATTAACAACATGATCAACAAGGGAAATGAAATAAAATGGATTCCTGAAGCCAGAAATTCCTTTGAAGGCATCAAGGTGGAATTGACCAAGGCTCCAGTACTGGCTAGTCCTAATTTTGAAAAGGATTTCATATTGTTCTCTTTCGCCTCAGAACACACAATTGCTGGTGTTTTACTCCAGAAAGATGACCAAAATTTTGAGAAGCCCATAGCATATTACAACAAGACGTTGAGGGATGCTCCTTTGAAGTATGACATCATGGAGAAGAAAGCATATGATTTAGTCAAAGCCTTGAAAGAATTCAGAGTTTACATCTTGCATTCCCATACTACTGCTTATGTACCCAACAGCTCAGTGAAAGACATCTTAACCCAGCCTGATCCTGGAAGAAAGAGGGAAAACTGGATAACAGTGTTGTTAGAATATGACCTTGAGATCAATCCCACCAAGTTGATCAAGGGACAGGGGTTGGAAAATCTGATGGCACAGACCAATTGTGAACTCTTAGGAATAAATTTCATTGCAGACCTATCAGAGGTTGCAGAAGAAGAGAAGGCGACTCCACAAATATCCATAAATTTCTTGATTCCACATGGTATGCAGACATCATCTTTGTGTTGAAAATTTTACAGGCTCCCCCTGAATTTAGTAAAACAAAGGTCAGTTTCTTGAAGCTAAAGGCAACAAAGTTTTATATAGTAAATGAATCTCTATATTGGAAATATCCAGGGGGGGTTTTATTGAGCTATTTGATAGAAGAAGAAGCATAAAAGACCATCAGTGAGTTCCATAAGGGTGATTGTGGGGGCCATCATTATTGGAAGACAAATGTTCATAATATTTTTAGGGTTGGGTTATATTGGCCTAGCATTTTTCTCGATGTCTTTAAAGAAGTTTCAAAATTCCATGAATGTCAGATTTTTTATGGAAAAGGAAAATTGTGGCCTCTACCTTTGAAACCCATTTCTGTGGAAGCTCCTTTCAGAAACTGGGGCCTTGATTTTATAGGGGAAATACATCCACAATCCTTATCCCAACACAAGTGGATTCTGACAGCAATAGATTATTTCACTAAGTGTATTGAGGCAGTTCCCACCAGGTAGACAACAGATGATGTTATCATCCAATTCTTAGAAGACAATATTATGTCCAGGTTCGGGTGTCTGACTAAGATCATAATAGACAATGCAACATCTTTCAAGTCCAAGAAAATAGAAAAATTTTGCAGTGATTACAATATCACCCTTGGTCATTCTACATCATGCTACCCTCAAGGAAATGGGTTGGCTAAGTCTTCGAACAAAAGCTTAGTCAAAATCATCAAAACATTGTTGCAAGAAAATAAAAAGGCCTGGCACAAAAAGCTCATCCATGCACTGTGGGCTGAAATAATATCCCCAAAGAGATCTATAGCCACATCCCCTTTCCAAATAGTCTATGGTACAGAGGAAATCTTTCCTACTACATTAGGGTTTCCAGTGATGAAGTTGTTACAGGAGCAGGATGCAGAAACAGATGCCACTCAGAGAAGAAAGGATGAACTAATAAGTGTACAACAAACCAAGGAAAGAGCTTTCACCAATGCCCAACTGCACCAAGACAAGATCAAAGAGCCTTTCGACAGACATACCAAGGTGGATGACTTAAAAATGGTGGACTTGGTATTAAAATGGGATGTCGGGAATGAAGATAAGGGAAAGCACGAGAAGTTTGACCATCTATGGCTGGTACCATTTGATATTGTAGCATACCGTGGAAGTAATGCCTATATATTATAGGAGAGTAATGGAGACATCGTTGGAGGAGGGCTTGTGAATGGAAGGTTCCCCAAACATTACATCATTTAAATAATCATCACCCCTCTCATTCATTATACATAATCATTTTATGTTTTCTTTTTGCATAAAGAAGTTGGAATAATAGCAGCATAGTTGAAGCCCGAGGTGAAGGCCTTGAGCTATGCGGGGTCGATTTTGAGTTTTTGAATAAAGGTTGGAGTATTAAGACTGCAGGAATAAACTACATCCCAGTGGGTAGGCACGTGGTCTACCGTTCTTTGCTACCTCACAGGGAGGATAACATCCCCAATAGGAGCATATGTTATCACCATAACAATTTTCAATGGAATCCAAGTTTCAAAACTTATCTAAGGGATAAAAAAGTGTGGAGCCACGATAAACTGGAGGGCGGAGCCACATATGGTGGAATATGGATAAATATAGAGGAGACGCGAGGGTGATGGGACCCGGAAAACCACAGATCTCAGAGACCACAGATCAACGATCAACAACCATATCGCATGGAGAAATAATAGGGGGTTTAATTATGTGAAAGAAGGCCAATGGAAATACCATGGTTTCGGCACACAACCATGTGGCACCACCAGAGGTATATCGGGGTGAAAATCAGTCTACTCCAAACCACTTTGTCTCACCCCCGATATAGAAAAGCGCATATAAACGGAGGGCCTCGGTCATTACTTTATGATATTACAAATATTTTGAATGTTTGAAAATTGGCGCAAATGCTTCATTGAACTGAAGTTCAACAGTGAACCAAAATCATGCATTCTCCGCTAATTCACAGTTATTTTTCAGCATGGCCATGAATCCTGTCATTTTATCCGTAATAGAGCAAGATCTCGCCTTAGAAATAACCGTCTCACCCATTTTCATGTCCAAAGCCAATTTGTTAGACAATGTCGAGAAACGAATACCCTTCCTTGAAGCAGCCCAAGCATCCATAACCCCTTATGCTATCGAAGTTGTGTTCCCTTTCCCAGAGTTCATAAGCTCGTGTGCAAAATAGTATTTGCAAGAAGAAAATGTCATTTTGAATAAGTTAGGGTCAGAGGTCTTGTGTAGAATAGATAGCCCGTCAATTTGACATGCTCTCGGTATACCAAAGTCTTCCCCCACAGTGTCGAAGCCCTTCGAGGAAGAGAAAATAATCACAGTTTATAGAGAGTTCCCCCTCGAAGTCAAAACCCTATTTTTGCAGACCATTATTAAGCTCGAACATCATTCTGAGAACCTATCGTTGCCTATGGATGTAAGTTTCATGATTAGGGAGGTCCAGTGCGCCTATTCTATACTTAGTCAGACTTTAGGATTAGATAATGACAAATTTGTAGTAGAGGTCATGTTGGGTTATCGGTTGACGTTTTTTCAATCAGAGTCCAGTCGGTCAGTCTGTATCAGCTTTGAATATTTCATCGTCGATAATGTGCACAAACAATTGGTAAAATTCCAATCACTGAGACACTTCAGGTATTACACACATTTGTTGAGAATGTTCCTGGAAACAAGTAAGATAGAATTCCCTGATGATGCATTCATCTCAACTGAATGCAAAAGGATCAAAATGATTATTTGTATAAATAAGATCATGTCCAGGGTTTATAGCTTCATCTTCAGCATGGTCCTGCCAAAGGTTTTGGAAGAAAGGGAAATCTCTTTACAACCCAATCCAAAGAAAAGGGTAGGAGATTGGATGTTGTTCATGCATTCTACTATAATTTGGGTATATGGTTATCAAGAGGGACCTTACCTTTTACCTGTCTTCTTGACTCCCAGAGTCTTTTCCCTAGAGTTCATCAGACAAAGGATCATTTCAGAAACAAAGCATTTTATGAAAATGCACAAGGCATCTAACTTAAAGTTTCCTTTCATAATAGGACCCTTTGTGGTAAAGACTAGGTCATGTTTTCCTCAGATTAAGGCCAAGCTCAGTGAATTTGGGTTTACACAGTTACAAGGGAGTAAATATGATCCACACCAGGTCATATCTAAAATAAGGTTGATGAGTAAACAAGGCCCCTATGAGCATAAGCATGTTGAAGGATTTGACAAACTGGAAAATCTGGAAACCTGTGCAGATATGGAAGTCATTTTGGGTCAGCCCCACAGCAGATCCAAACACAAAAAACCTCTCCAAGGTTGATCATTAAAGCCCCAAAGGTGAGTGTTTATAACAAGAGGACCAGTTTAGAGGCCCTGGGCACCAATAGTCAGCAAAATGTTCTCAAGAAAATGAAAATCACAGCATCTTCTCAGATAGTAGACCTGGAGGAAGAAGAGCCCAAAGAGAAAATGAGCATGGAAATGGTGGAGAGAAGAACCAAAAATGAAGAAACTAATACAGAGAGCATACCATATGGTGAAAGTAGCTCAAGGGATTTCAGTAGAAAGACACCTGGGGAAGTCTACCAATCCAAAGAAGATTTAGCGAATTAGTATGCTCTAAAAGGAAATATGGCCAATAGTGAAATAAGAGATTTGTTACTCGAGGTAGAAAGAATCTCCCAGCACAAGTCTTCCCTATTATCAGTCAGGGATGTAGAAAGAAAGATGTTTAACATAGCATTGGTAGATGAGGATAAAGTATCTAAAATCAAGTTGCATTATGAAAATATTGGTGCCCCAGACAAGGTAAAGTTCCACAGAAATGTCAGTGACATGCTATATTCAGACTACCTGAGTCTGAGCCTGAGGGTTTCAAGAGTGACAATCCAAGAGGGTAAAAGCTTCCTTAGAT
>SNQJ01S0053322.1:54679-66810 GCA_010110895.2 Picea sitchensis
ATAAATGTTGAATGTTAATTGATGAGTTTTTGTGCAAGAGGGAAGTTTTGGGAAAAAGAGCCCCACACTCATTCACCCCCCCTCTAAGTGTGGTAGGTGTGTCCAACACTTTCTTCTTGGTACGCTAGCTCTAGAGAGTGGTAGAATACCTTGGTTGGCTATTAGGTCTAGTATTTTCTTCTGAAATTATTCTCTCTGTCAAGGTTAAGGTGCTCGGGGGTGGCTTCGGCCTATGGTTGGGTGATAATATTGCTATATTGTCTATGGTGAAACAATCACACATATTTTTATAACAGCTCATGAGCCCACACTATCTTTGGACAGTCTAACCGCTAGAAGATAGATTGGGAGGATTTTTCTCAGTTACAGTTGCAGTTGCAGTCAAAGTTTTGTTGCAGCAATGAAACCCTAACTCTCTTCTTAAGGCACCTTAAGTGAAGAGATTGACCTAATTTATGGATATCCTAGTGCACCCTAACCTAGCACACCTCCTGGTACTCTCAGCAAGCTAAGACATCAAGTTTGAGTTTTTGGTCAAAGTCAAAGGTTGACCAAGTCAAAGAAGTCATGACTTACTATATGAAGTTAGAAAACAAGTTAGAAGGAGCTTATAACTTCAGAGCATGGAAGACAAGTATTGACCTTATCCTTTCCAAGAATAAAGTGTTGGATATTGTGAAAGGAAAACTCATGGAATCATAGTTTGAAGAAGGAAAAGAGAAGGAACCTCAGAATGTTTCGGTTATGGAGAAGTTCAAAGACAATGAAATCAATGCTATGAGTATCATAGTGGACTCTATAAAATACCACTTGATACCCTACATATCTCATCTTGACTCATCTAAGAAGATGTATGATGCCCTAACTAACCTCTTCTTAGTCAGAAACATTGGACAAGTAATGAGTATGAAGAATGAGCTATGTGACATGAAAATGAATGATGATGATAGAATAACATCATACCTTGTAAGAATCTCTCATTTAAGAGATCAACTAAAATCTATTGAAGACATCATTTCAGAAAAGGAACTAGTAAATATAGTACTCAATGGTCTTCCCAAGACATGGGATTCATTTTCCGCAAGCATGAACACAAGAAAGGAGTATCCCACATTTGAAGAAATTTTGACTTGTTGTGCACAAGAAGAATCAAGGATTAGCGCAAAATAGAAATACCAAAATAAATATGATGATCAAGACTTCACAGTAAAGTTCAAGAATTCCAGGAATAAGAGGAAGTTTGGCTTAAGAAAGAAACCAAATCAAGAAAAGGATCTGTCCAAAATGAAATGCTTCAACTGTAGAAAATATGGTCACTACAGGAACCATTGTACTAATTTAAATAAAAGGAAAGAAACAGACGAAGCATCATTTGTTGAAGGAAGGGAACCCTCAAGGAAAGCCAAGCAGGATAAAACATACTTCTTCTTCTAAAGTCAAGGTAACAATATTCTTCAAATTCCTTGTATATACCATGTTTACATAGTTCCTGTACATATCATGTATATCTATTTCATAGAAGATATGATGGTAAAGTAAAACAATACCTATGGAAGAATAAAAAAATAAGGATTAATATCACGATGACTATAAGTCAAGCAATAAACATGAAAAAGATTAAGTACATTGACAATCTTTGGTAACAATTCCCGCGTAAGCTATTATATAAGTAACAACTGCCAAATAGGCCAAAATCAGAATCAAACCTAAACAGATCCAAAAGAAGTCAAAACATAAAGAAGTCAACAATCAAGAGGAGATTAGAAAAGGACTTGTGACACTTTGTAGAAGGAAATAAGGATGTAGACGAAAGCATGGACTCTCTTAGATGGAGGGAGCTGATTACAGAAGAAGAGCATGCATTCATGCAGGAAGCAAGGATTAGGATGGAGCTAATCCTAAATGATATGATCCATTGAGGAATATGAAGTATTTTTCCATGTTCCCATTGAAAGTAGCATCCATGATAAGCAGCACGTGTTTAGTTTGACTAAAAAAGAAGTCTTCTTCAAAAACAAGCCCTAAGTATCCTTGGTTTTCAATATACATCCATGATCCTATGATGAAAGGAATAAGTTGGAATATTCAAGGAATGGAATATATAGAAGACTCCATGGACCCAAAATCTAAAGAAGAACATGAGGAAGAATATGAAGATTCCAATAAAGAAAGAAAATCCAGAACAACCAGTTATTATACCGAGAATCATAAGACTACTAGCTTGGTTTGAACTCATTAGAAGCAATCAAGAAGAAGAAATGGAAGTTATGATAAAGAATAGTGTATGTAAGAAAATGTGAAAAAGACTTATGAATGGAAGAATTGTGAGATTCATAGGTTCTTCCAAAACCCTAGACATCCAAAAACCTAACCCTAGGAGATGAACCGCCAAAATTCATGTGGGCCCCGTTGGGGTAAGTTAGTACATCAACTTCCCAGGTTCGCAACTTTTGCATACGATCTCCGTTTTAGGCGCACGATAGCGCGTTGGAAAGGTATATCCAAGGAATCCACATTTTGTCATCAGAATTCAACTTAATTTCTAGTTTTATAGTGGCGAACCCTAAAAATGTTGTTTACGGCCTCAAAACGGCCCTGGAAGTGAGGGACCCAAAAACTAGGAAAAAATTGTCAAACTGGAAAAATGTCAAAATGGAACAGTTGGAATAGGTGGGAGGCCACCGAAATACATCTGGATCAATCCTCCCCCCTTAGGAAGAAATGGTCTCCATTGTGTTGAGTTTCCCCATCAGATGAGGAAATTTCTGTTGAATTTGGCCCTGGGTGAGCCACTTGCCTTGGTGGAGGAGTTGCCCTTCTTTAACAACTCTATAAAGATGTATCCTTTGTTGTCGAGTGACATTGACCTATGTGTCCACAATATGATCAATGGATGTGTGTTTCATGCAATCATGGTTGAGCTCTTTTGGTTTCAAATGTTCTGCTATCTCTGAGGTGTCCAATAATGGTGGGAAGTATCGTCGAAGGAGAGCCATATTGAATACAGGGTGCAAGCCAAGGAAGGGGGGAATGTTTAGCTCAAAATAATTGTGACCCATATCCTTGGTGATGGTGTAAGGTCCATAATGGAGTGGACGCAGCTTCTGATGGGGCCCTGTGAGGCATTCTTTCTGCAAGTACAACCAAACTTTGTCTCCCACCTAAAACTTATGTGGCACCCGATGTTGATCATGGTGCTACTAGTACTTGGCATTGGACTTCTGTAAAATATCTTGAACATGTTGGTAAGTGTCTTGGATCTGCTCAATGAAACAGGTGGCTTTGTAAGCTTCAGTTGGAGCAGGGGACGAGTCGGTCAAAGTGGCTGCAAGGGGAAGTGCAACATCCATGGGTCCCAATGGTTGGAATCCCAACCCCACCTGAAAGGGGTTGTGGTCAGTTGAGATATGTAGGGATTGATTGTATCTATGCTGAACATAGGGAATAATCTCATCCCATGTGTGGGGGTGCTTGGAATTTTACATGTGTAGGATATGCATGATCATCTGATTGACGACCTCAGTTTGGCCATATATCTGGGGGTGGAAGGAAGTGGATTTGGTGAGCTTGGTGTGCAACAGTGACCAGAGGCTCAACAAAAATGTTTTGAGGAACCAAGTATCCTGATCTGAGACAATGGTTTGTGGGATTCCAAAATGTACCCATACTCATTCAAAGAAGATCTTGACAGTGGCCTTTGCTATGATTCTCTTCTTGCATGCATCCATAATTGCCATCTTGGAAAAGCGATCAAAAACCACATAAAACAGTCATTTCCCCTCTTGGTGGATGGAAGGCCTGACATGTATTCCATTGAGATGGATTCCCATGGCCTGTAAGGAGTAGGAAGAGGGGTGTACATGACCTATTTCTTAGTGGACAGTTTGGCAATAGCACAGGCGGTGCAGGACCAGATATACTTGCCAACATCCTGTCGAAGTTTTGGCTAGTAGAAATGTTTATGTAGCACTGCCACTGTCTTTTCGATGCCACAGTATCCTGCCACCTGACTGTAGTGGGATTCCCAGATCATCTTCGCTCACTCGCTTGATGGAATGCAAATATAGCCCAGATAGCACAACAACCCATTTTTCACCCAACATTTGGTAGGTGGTGGAGAAGTTAGGGTTTGTCTCATAGAGGTGGGGCCATCTGGAGGTCTTGTGGTCACAAGAGTCTAGCACCGTGGTGAGTGCTACAACTGGAGTTTGGTTGAGGCAGTCAATGACTTGGTTGGTACTTCTAGTTTTATAATTGATGTTGAGGTGGAACTGCTGCAAGTAAGTGGACCACTTCTGATGGCAGTCATTCTGCAATTTTCCTTGTGCTTGCATGAACTGTATTGTCTTATGGTCAGTGTGGATGACTGTCTTCTTCCCAAGAATGTAATGTCTCCACTGGCGGTAGGTTTTCACAATGGTGTACATTTCATTGTCGTAAGTAGGGTACTTACGAACAACATCAGATAGTGTATCACTATGATAGGCCACGGGGTGGTTGTGCTGAGTGATAACGGTGCCCACAACATAGTCTAAAGAATCTGTCTTGATCTCAAAGGGTTGTTTCAGGTCTGGTAATGAAAGTACTGGGGCTGAGCACAAGCACTGTGGAAAACAAGCTTGCTGGAATGGTGGCGGCTTATCTCTGAGAAGAGATGTGACGACTGTGATCATTCGCAAGAAGATCATTATAATGAGGATATGAAGGCTTTTTCACAATAAACATGAATTCCAAAACCCTAGACATCCAAAAACCTAACCCTAGGAGATGAAGCACCAAAATTCATGTGGACCCCGTTGAGGTAAGATAGTACATCAACTTCCCGGGGTCGTAACTTTTGCATACGATCTTTGTTTTAGGTTCATTATAGCCCATTGGAAAGGTCTATCCGAGGAATACACATGTTGTCATCAGACTTTGACTCTGACTACATTCTAATTGTGGTGATCCCTAAAAACGTTGTTTAGGGCCTCAAAATGGCCATGGAAGTCAGGGACCCGCAAAATAGGAAAAAATTGCCAAATTGGAAAAATTCCAAAATGAACCAGTTGGAATAGGTGGGAGGCCATTGACATCCATATGGATCAACTCTCTCATGCAATTTTTTTCCTACCCATTATCCTCTCCTCTCCTCTTCATTATGGGAGACTCTTCAAAAGGATGAGTGGGTGCAAGGCAGACCACCTAGTGTGCTTCTCACGTTCCTAGCTCTCATCCTCTCCAATTATTCATCTTCAAAAGTTATCTCAAAATTTTAGATTCCACCCTTCCCAAATTAAACAATAAAAATGGGTTAAGTGTAATGTTTATTTCACCATTGATTTTTTTTAAGTACTTATTAATGTGATATTTTGTTTTCTCCATTATTCCCCCACCCCCACCCCCATATCCTCATATATGAGGGAGGAGATGGGGGGAATAATAGAGAAAAAATATGGGGTTGGGGGGAATAATAGAGAAAACATATTAATATTAATATGTTTTCTCTATTATTGGAAATGCATATTCAATTAAAGAGGAAAATCTAGGTTTTGATGCACTGTGTAGTCTCAAGCCCTGACAGTTTCAAACCTCCCTTTCTCAAGTCCGACACCCCCTATCCATTTGTAGCACCTGACAGAACAAAATTAGTGCAGAAGGAGGGGTGAAATCCCCCTCTTATCGGAATGTAACAAAAAATGATTCAAAAGGCTCCCAAGCAAGGCAACTGCCTTTCAAACCTCCTCCGCACCTCCGAGACAAATATTTGCATGAAGAGAATGACCGTGACAAGGAATCAGGTATGGATGCAGAACTATCACATCCAAAATATTCTCGCATCTGGGTACCCATAAAATGTATACCACAGGCACCTGTAGCTCCAAAATACAACATAAAATCTGCCAAGGTAGGAGAGCACACCCAATTCATGAAGGACCATCCTCTAATAAAAACATTTTTGGGACTCCAACCCTCGGAAAAAGACCTAGCTTGTTGGATTAAGACCTGGTGTAATATGAAAGGAGACTACGAGCTTTAGCTAAGCTCTAAAGGGTTCTTCACGGTCATATTCTACAACCTAGAAGACAAGGATGACATCTTCAAAAACATACCCTACTTCTACAACTCGGTGTGTCTGTACCTACACTTCTCGACAGACTGCTTCTACCCAGAAAAAGAAGATTTCTCCTTCTCCCCAATCTGGATCTGACTCTACTCCCTGCCTCAGGAGTTCTGGCCAGAGGAAATCCTAATGGTTATTGGAAATATGTTGGGTAGACATTTCAAATCCTCAGAAGCTACCAATTAAAGAATATACACATCATATGCTCAAATCCGTGTCTGCATGAATATCTCCAAAACCCTACCAGGCTCAATAATCTTGGAATATCAAGATGAGGAATGGGCCCAAACTATTGACTACGAACACATACCTTTTCATTGCAGGAAATGTCACGAACATGGGCACCTCTTCATGGATTTCCCACTTAACGCTCCAACAAATCCATAAATGGAGGAAAAGAAGAAAGATGGTTTTACTCAGGTCTAGAATCGTAAGAAGCAAACACAGAAAAAACCCAACCATAAAAATGGGTGAAGGAACTCCAATACCAACTCCTTTGAGGCACTCAACCAACTTTCAAATGTCTAAGAGGTTGAAAACCCTCTCCTATCTGCAGATCTAGGAAACAACAAAGGAAAAGAGAAACAAAATCATAAGCCAACCCCTGAGAAAGGCACCTTTCTTGATCCCTAAGTTCAACCAAATCCAGCAAAGCACTCAGAGAATGAAGAAGACATCTCCATGCTAATGGATGAGTGGGACCTAGCCGACATTGATCTAGAAAAGCTAGAAGAAGCACTCAATAAGAAGGATCTCCAAACCATACAAGAGGATCAACTCAGAAACTTCCAAAAAGTATTCCTCGATTCCACAGCAGGATCCACCTCCAGGCTGGGCATTATTTTAGACCAAAACCCAGACCCCAGGAATATTCCCAAAGAAATAAGAAGACAAGGGCGAAAATCTGTACAACAACTGATAAAGGAAGCAAGAAAGTACATGATCAACTCAAGGCAGATACAACACCTCTCAGAAAGATCCTTCTCCCACCCTCCCAACTATTTATGATGAAAATCACCACCTGGAATATTAGAGGTCTGAATGGGAGATCCAAACAATAGATTCTCAAACATTGTATAAAAACTGAGGATCCAGACATTCTCATGTTACAAGAAAAAACGTGTGTAGGACAAACAGCTAAATATATATTCAAAAGGTACTGGCGACAGTGCAACTTATTTTACATAGAATCGAAAGGTTCTGCAAGGGGTTTGGCCATTCTCTGGAACCCTGCCACAATCATAATGGATCAGTCTCTCCCCATAGCTATCACCCTGACTTCCTACTACCATGCTATTGGCTCTAACAAAGACGAAATGATCACTGATGCCTATGGCCCTTAGAGTGGCCCAGAGAAATATTTCTTTCTCAATAGCCTATCTTATCTAGGCACCCTGGATGGCCACAAAAGATGGATATATGGAGGAGATCTTAACATCATCCTCACACTTGAGGGGAAAAAAGGAGGAAAGAAATTCCTAGAACAGGACAACATAAAACTCAAGGAAATCATAGACCATCTCAACCTGGTTGATATTGAAACAAGAAACTACCCCTTCACATGGTCCAATAAATGCTCTGGTCCTCAGAAAATATCCTGTGGGCTAGATCACTTCTTAATCTCAGAAACCCTAACGTTGGAAGGACCAATGATAGAGGCCAACGTCCTCCCAAAAGAAAGGTCATATCACTGGCCATTTCAACTTTGGATAGACATGATGGCCACTCCCAAGTTCAAACCCTTCAGGTTTGAGAAATTCTGGTTAACTCATCCAGATTTCCAGGAGCTTTCTCATACCTGGTGGACCAAGATGAAGATTCATCAAGGTACCAAAATGTACAGATTCCAGCAAAGGATAAAAAATTTTAAACAACAACTACATCAATTGAATAAGGATGTATTAGACAACATCTTTCAAGAGAAAAAAGCGCTAGAAAACAGACTAGAAAAAATCCAGAAGGAAATCATCCTAACAGGGAACACAGATACCCAACAATAAGATGAAGAATCCCTCAAGAGGCAGCTCGAAGAAAGATACAAATAGGAGGAAACTCTCTGGAGACAGAAATCACGGGTGCAATGGATTAAGGAAGGTGAAAAAAACACCAAATTATTCCACCACTCCATGATCCATAGACGCTTCATCAATCACATAACAAAGCTTGAAGATGGCCAAGGTAACAACAATCTAACCAATCAGGAAATAAAAAATGAGTTAGTCAATTTCTATAAGGAACTTCTTTCAAAGCCTCCCATTAATCGTACTCCAACAATCAATCAGATCACTCAACATGTTCCATCCCTAATCACCTTGGAACAAAATGAGGCTCTAATGAGTCCCATAATGCAAGAAGAAGTAGATCAAGTAGTCCAGGAAATTCCCAAAGGAAAATCTCTAGGACCGGACGACTTCACCACGGAGAGGTGTGGCATCTAGTTGAGGAATATCGCACTTCAGGCAAGTTCCTCCCAGCTCTAAATGCTACCTTTCTGACTCTCATCCAAAAATAAGAGAGGGCTACGAATCTGAAGAACTTCAGACCAATAGCACTCTGCAACGTAATCTACAAAATCATCTCGAAAGTCATAGCTCTGTGACTCAAACCTATTCTCCCTTTCATCATATCCAAAGAACAATCATGCTATGTAGAAGGAAGTAAAATCATGGAAAACGTCATCCTGGTCCACGAGGTCATCCACTCGCTCAAAGGAACTCACACTCCAGGTATTCTCCTTAAACTAGATCTCTCAAAATCCTTTGATTGTTTAAGCCGGCATTAAATGAAATCCCTTTTGACAACATTCAATTTTAGCAATGATTGGATCTCTTGGATAATGAATCTCATCTCCTCAGTCTTCTTCTTCATTTTTTTCAATGGAGTCCCCTCAAAACCCTTCTCCCCCACTCGGGGCATTAGAGAAGGGGGCCCTCTCTTCCCCTTCATTTTTTTCATCATGGCAGAGGGCCTAGGTCGTTATATTAAATATTCCATATTGGATGTATCTCTTCAAGGCATCCAACTACATGGGATCCATCCATCAGCCTCTCACATCCCATTTGTAGATGACACAATGCTCTTGAACACCCCTACCACCCAAGAAGCGAGCAAACTCAGATCCATTCTTAATAACTTTATTCCTCTGGTACCTCCTTCAATTTGGAAAAATATCATATTTTCTTCTTCAACACTCATACAGCTATCCAACAACATATTTCCCGACTGCTGAACAAACCAATTTTCTCCCTTCCATCCCAGTACTTGGGGCTTCCCCTCTTGGACTTCGCATCTTAAAATATATCCTGGGATTCCCTCATCCTCTCAATCTCTAACCGCTTAAGTAATTGGACTTTCAGATCCCTAAACCAACCGGTTAGACTCATCCTTCTAAAATCCATGCTTCAAGCCATCCTTGCCTACCTCTTCTTTGCCCTCTCTGCCCCATAATCTGTTATAAAAAGGATAAGGAACCTTTCGAGGAACTTCCTTTGGCATGGTCATGAATCGAACAAAAAATGGGCCCTATTCAGTTGGGAGAAAGTGTGTAAGTCAAAATCCCTGGGAGGTTTAGGCCTCATGGAACTAGACAAATTGAACAATACAATATGGGTAAAGATCTGGCGGCGTTGGCTCAAAAATCCAATAGAACTCTGGGCCAAACTTTGGAATCTCAAATACACCTCGAAAATCCCTCAATCTCACCTTATTCAGATGCAAGATCGACCTCAAGGTTCTAACATTTGGTTTGCAGCATGGAAAAATCACCCACTCATAGAAGCTCACACTTTCTGGGAAATTCGAAATTGGTAGAATGCACTATTCTGGACGGATTCTTGGCAGCAAAATCCACCCCTGCAAACAAAAAAAAATCTAATACCTTACTAGAATCACATCCAAGATCTGAACTCCATGAAAGTGGAAAATCTACAGATGGACGTCTCCTTCAATCCTCCTTGGCGCAGTTGGAAAACAAGTTCACATGACCTCCATATTGAAGCAGAGTTTGATTTACAACATTGGAAAGTAATGACAAACCAAAGGAAGATTCGCATAAGTGAAAATCCAGATATTCTCCGTTGGGGGTACACTCCTAATGGAAATTTCACACCCAAAGAGGGCTATAACTTGCAGGAAAACTTTCATAGCCACCAGAACTAGCACCTATGGGAAACAATATGGAAATCCAAATTTTGGCCAAAAATATCCACCTTTCTTTGGCTCCTGGTTCAAAACAAAATATTGACTTGGGATAATCTCAGGCAGTAAGGCTTCATAGGCCATCAATTTTTTATCTTTGTCAATAACATGAAGAAACCATGGAGCACCTTCTCAACCAATGCAATCTCAGTGAATTAATATGGAATCAGGCTGCCATATGCATGAGGATAACCAGAAGAGAAAGGCATAGTATCATTAACACAATCAAAAACTAGGGGAAGGGACCCTACAAAAGCCCCATCCTGAATAGAATCTGGCAACTCCTTCCAAGATTCATTGTTTGGCAACTATGGAAAGAAATGAATAGACAAATATTCCACTCTCAAGATTCCCCACCCTCCATCCATTGGACCACTATCCACAAGCATATTCATGAAACCATCCAAACCCACTCATGGAACCAAGAAGATCTCCCCATAGATCCCTTCAAATCCTCTGTTTTGAACTCCTGGCGTTTTCCCCTACCTTCCACACTCACTTCCCAGCATTCTTCCTCAAACAAATCCCTGTCCAATCACATCCCTTGGCTCCCTCGTCCTTTGGGATTTCACAAAGTAAAATTTGATGGTGCTTCCAAAGGAAATACAGGCCAGGCGGTCTATGGAGTAGTCATTCGAGACAATGCTGGCCAAATATAGTTTCTAATGGCAGAGTATTTAGGACAAGATACAGATAATTCGGCAAAAATATGGGGTCTAATCAAAGGGATCAAAAATGGCAATTGACCACAATCTCACTCGCCTCATAGTAGAAGAGGACTCCAAGGTAATCATCAATCTTGCTGTCAAAATCATAATTGGAAAGGATCCACCAAAAATTACTCTAAAATGGTGCCTCCTCGATCCCCTAAACAACTTGCAAGTGTAACATCCCCAACATCCAACTGGGCTATGCCACATAAAAATTTTGAACTGTATGCAAATTAAACATATACACACAGAAAATCTTGTGAAACCTTATATATAAAACTTAAACAGACAAATACATTTTGTAAATGCACAGATTCATATAGAATAATAATAAAAATACACATGTAGCACAAACATGAATAACCCATAAAAATAAACGCATACATAATAATGCAACATGTAATTTAACACGAAATAGACACTTATATTGGTAAAAATATCACCAACTGTGTGGAGACCTTCCAAAAACCTCCCAGCCTTATACCACACTGCGCATCACTCTCAGCAGCGGGTCACCCCCGCGCTGGGACTAAACTCGTCCTGGGTAAAGGGATTCCTAACCAGGATGATGTATCTCAGACAATAGGAAAGACTTCGTCACAGGTGCCAACTCAAACTAATAGCCTATAGTCCCTCATTCCCCACATGCCTGTACCACCCCAAGAAGTGTGACCTTTCTCTGCTCAATAATCCCTCGGCTGCCCCACGTCCCTTCCAGAGCTTCAACAACAGGTCGGACATGAAGTTTCAAAGACCTATAGCTGCAATTTAGCCCCTTCGGGAATCAATTCCTGACAATTCTCTTACCTAGAAAGAAATTTCTCACTCCCTGAAAACCCGCCTCTTCAGTTTCCCATAGGCCTGACAACCCGCTTCTTTAGTCCAAATCCAAAGATAACTAGGTACAGGTATGGGTACAGGTACATGTAGAATGATAATAATAGAAAGGTACGGAGAAAATATCAACGAGTGAGTGAATGATGATCGAATGAATGAATGGGAAAATGAACTAAGTCCAGACTATATGTATGCATGTTCCCAACTTGACACTTGTCATGTTGGGAGCTACTTTGGACCACTTGTCCCCATCCTTAGAACTTAGGATAAAATAATTATCCATA
>SNQJ01S0053322.1:66860-77333 GCA_010110895.2 Picea sitchensis
CCCATACTATTTTATCGTGGTCAGTCTACACACAATGATGTATTATATTAATGATGAGACATATACAAAAATAGGCTCAGTGGCCTTTAACATCTAGGCTCTCTAGCCTAATTCAAAACATAAGCCTCCTATCTTATAATAATTGGCTCACCAACCTATAAAACACAACATATACACAAAGGCTCCCTGGCCTCAAAATCCTGCGCACTTAATTTTGTTGCACGCAGTATCCTGGAATTTGCACACTTCATCATTTTAGTGTGCAATACATGTGTGCACTATACCATGGAAGGTGCATACAAAATTGATATTAAACAAATCACCAACTTAAGTACATTTGCATTTACATTTATAGTTGGGGTTTGGCCTAGGGGTATTACAATCCCCTCCCCTTATTTATGCATCTTTCTCAGTGCATTATGTACATATATACAACCAAAATTTCAAAAATCCTCAAAAATATGCGGGTATTTTGCCCACATTGCATCCTCATGCTCCCAAGTAGTGTCCTCAGGAACTTACCAAGTCCATTGGAACTTTACAAGACCTATGGCTCGATTTCGTATTTGTTCGATTTTACGGTCCAAAATGCGTACCAGATGCACTTGGAAAGCACCTTCTTGCTCCACCTGAATCACATTTCAATCAATAACATGATTGACAACAGCTATATATTTCTTAAGAAATGATACATGAAATACAATATGAATGGTCATTGATGTAGGCAAGACAAGCATGTATGCTATAGGCCCAATCCTCTCTACAATTTCAAATGGACCACAATATTGAGCTGCCAACATTGAAAAATTTCCCAACTTCAGGGAACTTCTGTTGGCCTTCACTTTCAAGAATACATGGTCCCCCACTTTAAATTCCCTGTGAGTTCTGCCCTTATTAGCATAGATTTTCTGCCTGTCTTGGGAAGCCCTTAAATTTTATTTTATTTTCAACATTTGTTCCTCCATTTCCCTGAGTAAATCTGGCCCAACCACTTCTCTATCTGCTAGGTTATCCCAACTTATCGGTGTGTTTCACCTTCTGCCATAAAGTGCCTCAAATGGACTCATCTTTAGAGATGCTTGGTACCCATTGTTATAATCAAACTCTACTAAGTGTAGTTAGTCCTCCCATTTTGATGGTTTATCCATCACATACATCCTCAACATATCCTCAATCACTTGATTCACCCTCTCTATTTTTCCATCTGATTCTGGATGATAAGTTGTACTAAAATTCAAATTTGTTCCAAATCCATTAAATAATCCCTTCCAAAAATTTGAGGTAAATTTTGGATCTTTATCGGACACAATTGTCTTAGGTACACCATGTAATCAAGAAATTTCTCTCATATAAACATCAACAATGTTGGCTACCTTGTGAGTGAGCTTTACTAGAATAAAATGGGCAGCTTTAGTACATAAATTCTTCCCCTGTATATGAGAATTTCATCATTGTCTAGCTTATAGTCTTCAATTTTCTGCTGAAAATTACTTTGTTGTAATTTTGCCACTAATTCCTTGTATTGCAAATCTGATTCTCATCATTGTTCAGTTTATAGTTCTCTAATATTTCAATAAAATTACTTTGTTGTAATTTTGCCACTAATTCCTTTGTATTGTAAATCTGATTTTGTAGCCTCCAAAATTATGTCTTTCAAATATGATTAGTACATGGTAATGGTTGTAGCATGCAACTGCTGCACTCTTATGTTGAGTGCATCAACCACTTTGTTCTATTTCCTTCTGATATGATTTATATCAAAGTTGTATTCGTTGAGGAATTCTAACCATCCGCTTTTCCTAGCATTTAGAGTTGACTGATCAAATAAATATTTCTGACCATTATGGTCTATCCTCAACTCAAACCTTTTCTCAAGAGGTAGTGCCTCCACTTCCTCAAGGCATGCACTATGGCTGCCAACTCCAAATCATGATGTATAGTTCCTTTCATGCTCCTTTCAACTCTTTCTTGATTCATAACATACAACAAACTCATTTTGACTGATGACTCCACCAAGTCATTCTTTACATACATCGCTGCATACAATGAAGTTCTCATTTGACTGCAATCCTTAGTAATGAAAAACTTGTTAATAATTTCTTCAAGTGTTGGAAACTTTTCAATCCAATGTCCACTGAAACTTCACACCCTTCTTTTGCAAGGAAGTGATTGGGTGTGCAATCTTTGAGAATCCTTCAATAAATATCCTATAGTGTCCTGCAAGGCCCATGAATGATCTGACCTCTATTACATTCTTTGGTGCTGACCATCCTCTAATGGCTTATATCTTCTCAGGATCCACTGCTATCCCATCCTTTGAAATGACATGTCCCAAATAATGAATTTGCTTCTGATAAAATGAGCACTTGCTCAATTTGGCATACAACTGATGCTCCTTTAATACTTGTAATACCATCCTCAAGTGTTGTTCATGCTCTTCCTCCGACTTAGAATATATAAGAATGTCACCTAAAAATACAATGAAAAACTTATCTAAGTATTCTCTTAAAATACCATTCATTAAACACATGAAGATAGCTAGTGCATTTGATAACCCAAATGGCACCATTGTGAACTCATAATGACCATACCTTGTTCTGAAATAAGTCTTGCTGATGTCTTCTTCTTTGACTCTTACTTTATGATAACCTGACCTAAGATCAATCTTGGAGAATATTTTTACATCTTTCAACTGATTAAAGATGGCATCGATCCTTGGCAAAGGATACTTATTCTTCACAGTTACCTTGTTCAACTATCTAAAGTCAATGAAAAGTATCAATGTTCCATCTTTTTTCTTCATAAATAAAACTGGGGAACTGCAAGGTGACACACTTGGGCGTATATACCCCTTCTTCAGAAGCTCTTCAAGTTGCATTTGCAACTCCTTCAATTTTGGTGTACTCATCTTGTAACGAGTCTTGGATACTGGAGTTGCTCCAGTCATCAAATTTATGGAGAAATCAATGTCTCTTTTAGGGGGAAATCTTGGTATTTCCTTAAACACATCTTCAAACTCTTTTAGGACTGCATAATCTTCAATATTTGACACCTTATCTTTAGGTGTCTCTTCCATATGTCCTACAAATATTTGACACCCTTTTATGTAACATATCTTCAGCTGCAATGCTGAAATTTCTCTTATGAATACTTCCGTGGGAATTCCCTGCATTATCCTTAGGTTCCCTTCCTCATCCAAGCAATTCAATTTCTTGTTATGAAAGTCTAGGATATCATGATGTTGGTCCAACCAATCCATCCCAATTAGACAGTGTTAGGAACCTAAAGGCAAGATGTTTAAATATTCCCTGGTGTTCAGTCCATTCATGTCCATAAGACATGACTTAACCATCTCATTAACTTTTATTTTGGCTCTGGTAGCCAACTGCACCAACCAATATTTTCCATGCTCACTTCTTGGAAAATAAAAAATTTCCACCATCTTAGGATATATATAACTATGACTAGCTCATTCATCAATTAAAATAGCAATGGTTTGGTTGTTGATCATACCTTCCACTTCGATCATATGTGGCTGATACTCTGCTTGTTTGTTGTCCAGGGATGCATAGATCCTTGGTACATTTATGCCCATGTACTCCATTGTTTCATATTGTTTTACATTGTGAACAATCCTCACTTTTTCACCTCTGTGAGGACAATCTCTAAAGATATGATCTCCTTTACAACCCCAACATTGAATAGGTGGTTTCCTTGGCCTTTGACCCCCTGTCTCAATCATTCTGGGTTCTCTAGAAGTTGGTTGTCCCTAAGGACTATTTTTGAAGAATGGGGGATTAGTTCCCTTCTTCCTCCGATCCATATTGAATGTATTCTTATCTTACCAATATTTTTGGAAAGTTAGCCATGCTTTTTGTTGATGATATAGGCATTTATCTCACCTTATGGTCTCCTCCAATGTTTTTGGATCATCATATTGTGTTTTGTCGCTGATGAATGATGGCAATCCACTCAAATACCTATGAATATTAACTTTCTAATCCTTGATGAAAGAAACATACTTCAACAGTTATAAAAACCTTTTTTCATATTCATCTATGGTCATACTCCCAAGTTTGAGTTCAAAGAACTCTTTCATTTTCTTGTCATAGTATCTCTTAGTCAAGTATTTCTTTTCAAAATAATTCTTGAATTCCCTCCAAGTAACATTTTTCTCTTTAATGTGTTGTACCTACACAAGATGATCCCACCACATGGATGCCTTTCCCTTAAGTTGATAGATGGAAATTATTCCTTCTGCATGAGAAGAATAATTATGCAATTGAAATACTTTCTCATGCCCAACAACCATTTTTTTGCATCTTCATCCTTCTTGTGCTCACCATCAAATGTAGGAGGTTTGATTTTGTTCATTTCTCCTCATAGCTCATCCACCCTAGACCTATTATGCTTCCTAACAAGGGATGGAATTGAGAGGTTGTGTGCTCTCTTATTGGAATGCCTCGGGGAGTGATAGTGATGTTTGCTAACACTTTTGGTTCTTTTTTTCTCATTAAGATACCTGTGACTTCCTGATTTTCTTGAGCCACTCTCCTTATCCAATTTATTTTCTATTCGGTTCAAGCTCCACATTAACTTCATGTTGAAGTCCTCCTTTTGTTCCTTGGCTCTCATAATCCTTTCATTATTATCTTTACGGTTTTTGACATCCTTCTGCAAATGTTTAATGGTATCTACCGTATTCATGTTTGCATCCCTTCCTTCTCCATGTCCATTGGATTTTTTTCCTTCAATGCCCATATGGACATCCATCCCTCTGATCTAATCTTCTTGATTGTAAGATCCATGTGCATATCACATTCCTATTCACTCTGTGTTGATCCTTATCTGATCTAGTTGTTGTTAACTCTACAAAATGTGCAGCCAACAGAACTTTGTCAGGCTAACTGTTTCAACAATTTCATGAAAATATGAACCATTCTGGTTCAATAATGAATCATTATTATTTCTTCTGATTTCATGAAAATTAAATTCCCTTATCAATTTTCTAGGTGAATAATTATATTCTACTATCCAATACCTTTCCAACGCATGCTTCCATGCTGAATTCTAAGTCTTGAGCAGAAAGTTATGGTTATTTGAAAATTGTCCCTTAATTGTTTTTTCACTCTTCAACTTGGTGAAATTTTGTGCTGTAATTATGCATTTTTTCACCTACTCCATTGGATTTTTAGTATGAGCTCAATCGGGTTTCTTAATATACATATTTTGGATAGTCTATCCATTTTTCACCTCTTTCCGGGTTCCGGGCTACTAGTTACAGTCTGCTGAAATTCTAGGCCAATTAGTGTTTTTTATATGGAATGATACAAGTACCTTCTTTTCCATATTAAACATTTTTAACATGCCCAAAAAATTAATTCATCTCTAGGACTGTCTTCTATGGTTCAATATCTTTCCATGTACTACTCCTGTGCCTCAATCTGATTTCAGAGAAAAATGTTATGGCCCTTCAAAGTTGGTTGGGTCTTAAAATTTACCCTCCACTGTTTGTCCTGTAACTTCCTCATAAAAGCTCCGTTTGACGAACGATTTACACCATTAGAAAGCTCTCTCTAGGATATTTCATTTGAGCTACAGAGAAAAAGTGTACCTTGGTACACTTTGTTAGGTACACTCTGATCTCGAGGTTTTTGAGTAGCTAAAAACGTTGTTTACGGCCTAAAAAACACACTGCAATAACATGACCTTCAAACAGTATAAAATGTTGCATAAATTCACTAGTTTTTTGCTGTTGTAGACCATCCAGACAACTTCGCATGCACAAATTTGAACATGTACACGCATATTTAGCATGCGCAACAACACCATAAGGTAGCGCATGCTCCGCACACCTATAACCAATGTGGATCACTTATATGTCACGCTAATAACTGGTGCGCACTACTTTTGTGTCGCGTGCCAATATCCACTACGCACAATTTTGGTTCATGCACTAATCCCTGTTGCGCGCAATTTTTGTGTCACACTAATATTCCGCATGCATTTTACTCTACGCAATGCACCATGCCAAATTTTAGTACACCCCCACCGCGCACCATTACTCTGCGCGACCATTAACTAAACTGTCGTGTGACAACATATACCGACATTGTGTGCGCACCAACAAAATTCCTTTGTGCTCTATCAATATTGTGCACACCATGCGCACCATTATTATGTGTGTGCACACCGTACACAGTAGTATTACGCATGCACCACTCAATCCACACTGTGCAATGCTAAATTTAATGCGCAGACCTGCGCGCCAAAATTTTCCATGCATTACCACTCTACATCGCGCAACACCAAAATTAAGTGCACACACCCGCGCGCCAATATTTTTCGCGCATTACCACTCTGCACTGTGTAACACCAAATTTTAGTGCACACACCCGCACGCCAATATTTTTTCGCACAATGCCACTCTGCACTGCGTAGCGCCAAATTTTACACCACACACCCGCACAACAATATTTTCTTGCGCAATGACACTCTGCACCGCGCTATGCCAAATTTTAGTGCACGCACCCGCACACCAATATTTTTTTGCGCAATGCCACTCTACACTGCGTAACACCAAATATTAGTGCACACACCCTCACGCCAATATTTTTTCGTACAATGCGAATTTGCACCGTGCGCACACCCACACGCCAATATTTTTCTGCCTAATGCCACTCTGTACCGCGCAATGAAACATTTTAGCACGCGCACCCGCGTGCCAATATTTTTCCACATATCACAAGCTTTTCACTCTGCATCATGCATTTTTAGTGCGCCCACCTACACACATTTTTTTTTATGCACATCAACTCCTCGTGAATTCCGCTGCAGAAATAGGGGCTTTTTCCAAACGTTTTCCCAATTTTCACCATAGGTTTTGCAAATATGAAATTTGTTCAATTTCACCCTGATAAAACCAATTCAACCTCTGCAACAACAAATCATTGTTGGTTGCCATTCCTGGAATGAATTTTTCCCAAACTCAAATCATGAATTGATAATTTTAATCAACTAATCTCGCTCCATCTGTCGTGGGTTCCCTCTAACTTCAAATTCGACCAATTCCAGGTCTGAATTTGTTAGAACAAATATTAAATTAATAATATCTCACTACTTCGCCAAATTTCTCAATTTTCCCATGAATTTAACAACAGAAATTAGGGCTTTTGCCCAATTCCACAGAATATCTTCAAATTTTTACCATGGACGCTCTATAACTTCAAAATTGGCCACTTCAAAATCAATTCTCTATGGAATTTCACTTCAACTCAACTTTCTCGGTGCATTCAGGCTTAGTGTTGAAAACTGGAGCTTTGATACCATATTGTAACATCCCCAACATCCAACTGGGCTATGGCACATAAAATTTTCGAACTGTATGCAAATTAAACATATACACACAGAAAATCTTGTGGAACTTTATATATAAAACTTAAACAGACAAATACATTTTGTAAATGCACAAATTCATACACAATAATAATAATAATACACATGTAGCACAAACAGGAATAACCCATAAAAATAAACGCATACATAATAATGCAGCATGTAATTTAACACAAAATAAACACTTATCTTGGTAAAAATATCACCAAATGCATGTAGAACTTCCACGAACCTCCCAACCTTAGACCACACTGCTCATCACTCTCAGCAGTGGGTCACCCCTCAGCTGGGACTAAACTCCACCCGAGTAAAGGGATTTCTAGCCAGGATGATGTATCTCAGACAACAGGAAAGACTCTATCACAGGTGCCAACTCAAACTAACAGCCTACAGTCCCTCATTCCCCACATGCATGTCCCACCCCAGGAAGTTTTCCCCTTCATTTCTCAATAGTCCCTCGACTACCCCACTTCCCTTCAAGGGCTTCAGCAACAGGCCGGACAAGAAGTCTCAGAGACTTGTAGTTGCAGTTTATCACCTTCGGGAATCAATTCCCACCAATTCTCTCACCTGGAGAGAAATTGCTAACGGGCTTGACAACCCGCCTCTTCAATCTGTCACGGGCCTGATAACCTGCTTCTTCAATCCCACTCTCAAGCTAACTAGGTGATGCAGGAGCATTGCCAGCGAAGCCCACGTGGAGGGACAACTCAACGCCATAGCGTGCCTTTTTAAATTAATCGGAATCTAAAAGATGGCGTTTATTCTGCAGATCCATTTTGAACGGATGATTGAAGAAGAGAGAAATGCTCAAAAACTGAATGATCACGAGAGGTCTGGGAGTTTCACTCTCAGTCTTGAATGTAACAAATCTTGAGTAGTTGTTAGTTGTTACTTCGATAGGAGAGGTAGTCAGAGGGAACCCTAGGAACCTTCCTGTATATGTAGATGCATGGCATACCCAAATGAGGTTGTTGGAGGAGTATTTTCATTGAATAGGAAGTATAATACTTTGTTTTGAGAGAGATGAGACTTTGTTACAGTCCATCCTGCACATATTGTAATCGAACATTCATCTTAATAGAAAGAAAGCAATTTTTCCTTCATATGAACTTTCTATGTGTTTATGTATTTTCATTTATTGTTATGCCTTTATATGTCATTCATGTTTTGAATGTATGAACTGGTGAAGAATTGAATAAGTTTCAATTGCTTCTCTTCTTTGAGTTTTCAAGTGCAAGGAGTGCACATAGTCTGTAGGGAGTGCATTGAAAAAGGTGAATTAACCTCAGAGAAGATCACGAGAGGTAGCGTTGATCTTCATCAGTAGAAGTGCAAGGAGTGCACAGAAACAACTCTTTGTTGAGTTCAGAGAGAGACAGAGTTATAGAACACTTTGTAAAGAGGAGATCTACAAAGTGATAACGCTTTTCATAAGTGCAGAAGAGACCCAATAGATGGACTCGAAGGAGGAGCAAAGGTCAAAGCCTTTGAATACTTAGAAAATATTCTAAGTCAGAAGAGATCAGAAGCTCAGGAGAGAGGGAAACAATGGTCATTGGATCACAGCGTAGACAATCCTTCATTGTGGAAGAAAGGAAAAGTTTGAGATTTGAGAGTTCTGAAGTCTAGAATTCCGAAACGACCCTAGCCGTCGATCCGGGAGAGGGAGATCTAAATTGTTGGAGGTAGATATCAGTCATACGTTTAGAAGCAACGCCAATATCATGAGATCGACGGTCACCTCGCATTGCAGGGATAGAAGGTTCTCGAGCTTTACGAAGATGAGGGCATGCCGCAATCCAAACCATGGTTTTGGAGAAAGGATCCCTGGAGGCTCAAGGTGAATTGCGGGATGAAAAGTAGTTTGGTCTCAAAACACCTTTGAGCATGCCCACAATCGCGTGTTTGTGTGAGGTCATTGCCCAAGGTCACCTATAAGGAGGAGCCAAGGAAAAAGGGAGAGTGGACTTGCTAAAGTCCTGAATTACCGAAGTGATTTGGGACCGTCCATCGTCTGGAAGGACGCATGGCGGAAATCCATCAGTTTCGGGTGAAGGCGCTCCCAGAAGAACGAGCAAACAGAAGTTTGAAACTTCCAAAACACAAAGAGTCGAAGTAAGTTTCAACCATCCAATTTAAGAGAACACGCGACAAAGATCCGCATACTTCGAAAGGAAGTGAAATTTGAGATTTGAGAATCCTGAAGGCCGAAGTCCCGAAGTGGACGACAGTCGTTGATTTGAAAGTGGACACGTGGCACCAGATCTAGAACTCTGAGTACGGAGCACTCCAAAGGAAACCAAAGGGAGAAAGCGTCGATGTCCCGAAGAATATTTCGATCATTGATTGAGGAGGGAGCTGAAGGATCGTTGATCTTGTTGAGGAAACTAAAGTCCTGAAGCGGGAGAAGAGTCGTTGATTTAGAAGGACGCGTGGAAGATGATCTGCCATTTCAGAGAAATCTCTCCAGAAGAAACAAGAGTTTGAGAAATGAAACTCCCGAAGGTGAGATTCATGGAGGAAATAATAGCCGCACATATGTAGTGACAAGTGTCATTAGATCTTCCACTATAAAAGATATCTACTGAGGAGGAAGAGAGAGTTGAGAGTTTAAACTCCCGAAGGCTAGAAAGACGGAATCAATCATAGTCATTGGTTTGGAAGAGAGCTAAGTGTCAACAGATCATGGAGGTCTGGGAAGGCGCGTGAAAGAAAAGAAAGGGGGATAGATAGCAACCATTGATCACGGATCATCGCTGAAAGCGAGAGATCAATGGTCGGGAAGAATTGCGGGGACAGAACACACTTGGATCTTAATTTTCCTTGAGTGGGCCACAATTGAAACCATGGTATTGCTGAAGGCATACGTGAAGCTTTGTAGTGAATTGCAGGGAGAAAAGCGGGTTGGCCTAAAACCACCCTTGGATGCGCCCTGTTATCGCACAGTTTGTAGGAAAGGTTTAGGTAGCTTGAAGTCAAGACTCAAACTGGCGTAACAGGAGCTTCCCCACCCACTGTCACCTCGATGGGGAGCTCTTTCTATTTAGGGTGGCTAATCCCAAGGGAGACGTCCCT
>SNQJ01S0053322.1:83498-106243 GCA_010110895.2 Picea sitchensis
AGTTAAGAGATCAACTACAAGCTATTGAAGAGATCACTTCAAAAAAGGAATTGGTGAACATAGTACTCAATGGTCTTCCCAAGACATGGGATGCATTTGCCACAAGCATGAACACAAGGAAGGAGTACCTGACATTTGAAGAACTTTGGACTTGCTGTTGTAACATCCTCCTCGTTACGCCGATGAAACTCATATAATAAGTACAAGATTTTATTTTATTTATTTATTTTTATTTTTTTTAAATGTGTGTGCGTGCGTGTACAATGGAAATAAACACATTCAACTCTACGCCGCCACCCGATGATGAACAAGACGCATACAACGACGAACACAACATGACGACCTAGGACACACATCATGTATCTGCAAGAAATGAATTACAATCAATAGACAATAAATAAGACTGACTACCTGCCCATCCTACCCTACAATGGTTAGGACCTCCAAGACACATAAGAAACACTCAAGCCCAGGTTACCATTGATTTTAACCATTTAAGGTCTCAGGGCTAGCGACTGTTCTGAGGAACATGGAGGTGTCTACATCCCACCTGACACAAGCAGTCCAAGAACATCACCAGTTTACAACCCAAAACCATACTAACTAAAAGGGAACAACCGCACCCTTAACAGGAAACATAAGAAAATGACTTCGCCACTATCCCGATTAATCGTTGAGTCAAGCTAGTCATAAATGCATCCTATGTTAATACTCTAGATGAGACCACCTAGCAAGTCTAAATGCAAATAACACTGAGGTATAATCCTTTAACCAAATTCATTCGTGAAGATTTTACATTGCAAGTGTCGTCAGAGTACCATCCATTTCAATGTGCCTTAAATTATTATCAAGTCATGAGCATTCTATTTGGAAATCGATATCTAAGAATCACATAGATATATACAACCATGTCCCATAGAAGTAAATTATGCACCTCTTAACAATCCTTACACAAAAATATTCATCCCGTAATGAAAATAATAGTATTAATAATAGCAATAATTGTTATTATTATTATTATAAAAATAAAATTACTGCATTCTTCTAAACATGATAATCATAAAAAAACTTTAAGCTATCTTATAACCACATAAGGATATCTGAACTAAACTCCATAACATACTCACACTCCATCCATTTTGTGTACCAAGGATCTTCACTCTAATAGTTGTGTATATTAGATACACAATACAAAATGACAGATTGATATAAGCTTAAAATAAGGATGATATTATTTAACTTAAAGGAAGAATGGATCCTTATTAATAAGTAAGAAGAACCCAATTCTTAATAAAGGAAAATACTTCATTATTCTGAACATGTTAATCAAAAAAACTTAAGCCAATTCATAACCATATAAGGATGTCTAAAATAAATTCTATAACATGTTTACACTTCATCCACTCTGTGTACCAAGGATCTGCACCTCAAAGGTTATGTGTATTTTAGGTACACCACACAAAGATAGTTTAATAAAAGACTAAAATAAAGAATGATATTGTAAACTTAGATGAAGAATGGATCCTCATTAATTAATAAGAAGAACCCATTTCTCCTTGGCACCAGGAATGTATCACCGATTGTGCACTACGCGATAACCATTATATTAGGTGTTCGTCAATATTTAAAAAAATTGAAAACTTCAGGTTATCAACATCGAAGGTGATATGAAACATGCAAGTGGCGGCTGTCCCTGCAAATTTCAAGTTGTTCTGCACTCATATATGAGAACTAAGTCTACTCTTATGAATGCAGTACTGGAAGTGGCCATAAAAACGACCGATCATTTCATTA
This sequence comes from Picea sitchensis, assembly GCA_010110895.2. NCBI lineage: Eukaryota > Viridiplantae > Streptophyta > Pinopsida > Pinales > Pinaceae > Picea > Picea sitchensis. Next base: position 85,293 of record SNQJ01S0053322.1, read on the forward strand.
CAAGCCATTAAGACAGAAGAACCTAAGCCTATCACCGAAACCAACTTTATAAAACTTAAACATATAAAATTCAATGCAACCGTCAGGCATGTCCTCTAAGCATATTAACTATACAAGATTTTAGCAATCAGAGAAAAACATAACCATTTGAAACATCCTACCACTCAGCAAGCAAACAAGGCCACAACGACGGAATTCTCACCCATCGTTCCTTAATTTAGTGCACTGAACCCAGGCATCCTAACCGACTTTTGGAAAATGGATACCCTGTAGTCATTAAGCAAGGGTAACTAAACGTGGTTGTCAGTTGATAGGCTCACTGCTATCCACGGCTGGGTAAATGGTGGGACTTGCATCCCCAGGTGAAACGCTGACAACACCGGGTCTCACGTTTTTAAGAAAAGCTACACCCTCCAGTGATGATGCGTTGTGATTGAATCTCGGGTTGGGGAAATCAACTAGACTACAGGCTTACGAATCTCCTTGGGAACGACGTCCCCGTTGGTGGATGCTCAGACGGTGTTTAAAAAAAAAGGTTACACTGGGCCAGTAGCATGCAACTGATCAACAAAATTTCATTACCGGGAACTACGCAGACCAACCCATGAATTCAGAAAAAATGCCAGCTCCAGAATCGAGCCTAAACCTCTTTGCCCACTGTAATGGGCAGTCTGGCAGAGTGGTAAGGGTTGGTTCAGGTCACTCGTGGGAACAACATTCATCCCAAAAGCACCTCCTAGAAGTATAAGCAATCATCAAGGGCGAAAATGGAAGCACGACCATCTGGAAGGTATCCAACGCCAGGAAGAGACTTAGGAAAAAAAAAAGTCCACACAGGGGGATAAAACACCAATTCTGGGCACAGTTTTTCTGGCTGAAGGGTCATGAAACTTCAAGACGAGGGAAATCACGAAATCCTGAAGAGCTATTCCCTGTTCCATTCGCATTAGTTAAAAGAAATTTTGGAATAAGCTTCTCGTTTTTTTTTTTTTTAACTAAGAAATTAATTTAACGTTTATTCAAAAAAAAAAAAATTTAAGTATCCCAATCCTACACAATTTGAGTTATGATAAAATCATAGCTATTAACGCACCAGCCAAGACACCTTCCATATATAATAAAATAAAATCAGATGGCCAATACCAACAAAAGGACAAGTAGAATATCCAAGGATACTCACGGATTAACTGGTTCGAGGAAGGTATAAAGTAATAAGAACACCCAATCGTAGCAGTGGATTCTGCCATTTGAAAAGTAGAGGAAGGATAGTTTGGTAAAATAACAACTGTTAGCAATATTCAAGGCCAACCGAAACATATGTTCCATGCACCTGGACTGTTTATGGTGGTAAAGGAATTCTACTAAAGTGTTCACTTCCATCTTAAATATCAGACCTATAGATTCAGAATTATAATTTCAGACGTAAAATTCAGGAATTAAATCAGACCTAAAATTCAGTCATAAAAATAGATAATCAGTCCCAATGCACATGCATATCTAAATCGGGCATCCTACAACATTCTAGCATTCAACCAAAAGAAACGTACCATTGTCTGTTTAGCCATGAGCGCTCCCTCGTCCGATGCCTGCAAGGAACTCATGTCAATCACATGTGTATGATCACTAATGTAATGTCTCAAAACAGATTCATGAAAAACATCGTGCATACGCCTCAAAGAATCAGGCAACGCTAGTCGATAAGCCATGGGCCCCTTTCTCTCCACAATCTCGAAAGGTCCCACGAACCTGGGAGAGAGTTTAGCTCCCTTTCCAAACATGATCAAACTCTTATGTAGTTTAACCCATAAGAAGACTCGATCGCCGACCTCATAACTACGGTCGACTCAGTGCACATCGACATAACTCTTCTGTCGATCCTGCGCTTCTTTAATCCTTTGTCTTATTGTTTGCATCTATTCTTCCATTTCTTGGATCACTTCTGGTCCCACCAGGACACTATCCTCAAGCCGATCCCAACTCAAGGGAGTCCGACATGGTCACCCGTAAAGAAACCCGAAAGGCGCCATTTTAATGGTGCTCTGGTAACTGTTGTTGTAAGCAAACTCCACTAGTGGCAAGAATTATTCCCAACGCCATGTACACCTCACCAAGGTTACCACAATACCAAGAGGTCTCGTTCAGGCACACACATTGAGACACTCCCTCCCACCACATACATTGATATACTCTCTCCCACGTGCAAATGATATGGGAACTGCCTACACCAACCCTTTGGTTGCTTACTAGGAGTGATCTGTATTCCCTAGCCCTGTTTGTAGTTCCTACCTTAATTTCTCGACATTCCCAAATGTCCCTATTAGTGTCCCAACAACCTTCCAACCCGAGTGAAAGCAATTGATTGGATTGATTCAACACTTTTGTGGGTCCATTACGTACATGCACAACATGTCCTCCAAGGTCTAGTTCATTTGTTCAGTCTGTCTGTCAATCTATGGGTGATACGCAGTACTAAAGTTAAGTTGGGTTCCCAAGGCCTCTTGGAAACTCATCCAAAATTGTCCAGTAAACACCAATCCTCGATTGGATATAATCCTCTTAGGCACACCATGTAGCCTCACAATCTCACTAATGAAAACTCTCGCTATGTCAGGTGCCTGATATGTCATACGCACAGGAATAAAGTGAGCACTCTTCGCCAGAGTGTCTACTACCACAAAAATAGAGTCATGTCTCCTTGCCGTCAGTAACAATCCAACAATAAAATCCATCGAAATAACCTCCCATTTCGATTCCGGAATAGCGTGTGGTTGTAGTAATCCTGTTGGGTGTCTATGTTCAGCCTTTACCTGCTGACATTTGAGGCATCTGACCACATAGATGACTATGTCTACCTTCATCCCCTTCCAAAAGAATAAGGGCCTAAGGTCTGTCGTCATCCTCGTGACTCCCGGGTGAGCCATGTAAACTGCTCTATGAGCCTCGCTCAGGATCAACATCCTCAACTCGTCATTTTGCGGTACGTAAATCCGAATTTTAAACCTCAATAACCCATCGCTATCAAAAGAAAATCCCTCATATCGTGGTACCATCATTGTGTTTTGTCTGATAAAACCCTCAACCTCTTTGTACCAGTTGTTAGCAATATTTCTTGTCTCGGGATTAGGCATACCCAGGTTTGCAGTTTGCACGGGAAGCACCCGAGCGTAACACGAGAGAATCTCATTTTTTAGCAGCAAGTCAAGAAAGCGGGCGAAGTTTTGCCATCGGCGGCCGAGATCCATCCATAGAAGCGGATCGACAGCCATCGGATTTTCGGGGCTGACCAGTTTCCCAAGGTTTAGCAAGGGGAAGCACCATGGGTCAAAATGAATCTGGACCGTCCAATCTCATTGGGACAGGTGGAAAGCCTGTCGGCATATCGCAGATCAGGGTTTCGAGGAGCAGGCACCCCTCGTTTCATGCATTTCGAAAACCCGAACCCCGAATTTCCGATAACGCCCAGGATCAGGCCCATCATTCTGGCACCTAGTCGTAAGAGAACAATCCTAGAGGAGGGGCATTTATGTTTATCATTTCTCCACTTGGGCCCTGAAGCGTCGAGCTAAATCTCATAAGGAAGGCATTGTGATGCTCCAGATGCTGATTCGACGTGAGATAAATCTCAGTACCTGTTGAAGATTAATGAAGAAAAGAGAGGGTGGTTCAAACCTCACCTCACTCATTTATTGCAAAGTATGGAGGTCCCGACCGAAAGTCTGCCCGGGAGGGTCCCCTATACCATTTCTCCTCAGGGAAGCCACACCGAGTCTTCAACTCACCAGAAGAACCTGCACACGCCAAGTCCACATTCAAAGGGTTCAGCTACCTCTGGCGCGAGCCATGCCGAATTAAGGTAGCGTATGACAGAGCAATGCAGGNTTTTAGCAGCTATTCTAGCTTTCAGCTTATGCATCTGTATATGAGATTTCTTGTTTTATGAAAGACAGTTCTTCTTACTCTGTCTAAGTTTCATCTCATGCTAAGAGAGTTCGTGAATGACTGACTCATGCGAATTATTGCAGTTCTGTTAGGATAAAGGATTTATTATTGCATAATTGTATCCTCTGGCTTTGCGTTTGAATGTAAGTCGATCTTGTGTTTAAATGCCTTCTTCTACAGTCTGTTAGAAAACTGCTGTTTATAACAGACTTTCTCTTTTCTCTTGTATAAGTCTTGCGCCTGTTCACCCTTTACTACAGCTCACCGTCTGAAATTTACCTAAGACCTCACTTGCTCATGCATATCTGGCCTGGTTTCAGAGTTGGAACGCTATTGTTTTGATTTTATCTCCATTCGATCACCCATCTATAAACAACCGTGACATAAAACTGATGGGCGTCGGGATCTACTCCTGCTAGCAATCTAGGGGTGACTTCCATCGCTAACATTTCTTGCACCATTGTCGAGGACGAAGTTGAAGATTTTCCCTGGATTTGAATGACATTGAGCCTCTGAATCCTGAAGGTGCATCGGGTGTCAGAGCCTGCGAAGATTGTTGCTCTTCACCTGGCGACTCCATTGTGATGACTCCACTATGGCGAACCTGCCGCATCAACTGTGGCTTTCATAGGCAGCCACATGCGGTCCCATCCTCAGCTGCCTCTAGCTACACCTGGAACTGATCGGGAGGTGGTTCTTGGTAAAGAAAAGGCCTCTAAAGGAGAAGTTGTTGCCGCCGAACCAGGTAATCCGCCATCTCCCTTTGTAGAAACTCCATTCTCTCCGCCTCAGTTTCCTGGCAGACTGTCTTCTGAGGTTTCCCGGTTCTTGAATTTTGGGAGTGTTCTTGTCGCAGTGTCCCCCCCTGGTCTTGGATTAGAGGGAGAAATATTTGTCACTCCAGTCTCCTCTGAAGCCATACCCTAGTGTAGACCTATGACCACAGAATATTTCCCCACTCTGAGCTTCACCACTTCTCCTCTTGTCGCGGTCACCGCCTCTGTACAAAGATAAGTATCCACCGGCTTAAGCTCGCTATCCTTCTCCCTTAATCCCCTGTTGTTTCCCACTCCCCTCAGAAGGCCATCCCTAGTATCCCAGTTTCGAACTCCTTCTCCTCCGAGTTCTCCTCCGCATAATATCCCTATGACAGGACCAAATCCCCCTATGACCGCAATCGAGGCCATCATAGCCGCTAGGTATGTTCCTCTTGTCTTACCACAGCTTCTCAATGCCCTCCCACCATATGGATACCTAAAGCAGCTGCCCAAGTTTCCAGGCGAGGGGGACATAGCTGCTGAAGAACACCTAACAACCTTTTACACTTTCGCGGATGATAATGTTATCATGCACGCAGACGTATGGATGAGAATTTTTGTCCATAGTCTCCAAGGAGAGGCTAGAAAATGGTTCAAGGCCCTGCCTCCTGGATCTATTGATGGGATCGAAGCTTTAGATAGTGCCTTTTTGAGGTAGTGGGGAGATAAAAAAATATTTCATGTATTACATGACAGAGTTTGGGTCGTTGAAGAGAAAGGAAGGAGAGTCTGTCTCCGACTTCTCCAAGAGATTTAATAAAATGTACAACAAAATCCCTGTTGAGATAAAACCCTCCGAAGCCTCTGCAAAGATCACTTACTCCAGTTCTTTTGATCCTAATTGCTGCCTACTGCTAAGGGAGAGAAGAGTTGCTATGCTAGCCCACATGCAGGATGCGACCGTGGAGGTAGAATCTAACATATTGGTTGTCAACCGACTCAGGAACGTAGGTGATAGAAATACGTCCAAGAACAGGCCTGAAGCCTCCTCATCCAGTTCCTCTCCCCTGCCCCATCAAACAGATGAGACAACTAGAGCACTAAAATCGCTTTCTGCCAAGATGGAAAGGTGGGAATTAGAGGGGAAGCCCATGTACAGAAACCCCCAGAACACTGATAATAGAGGTTTCAGACAACCTACTAACAATATGCCTCAGGTTTTCCTGAGGGAACAAAGGGGAAAAGACATAGAAGATCAAAGGGTTCAAACCCCCTCCAAAACAACCTAGTTGATCATGAGGAAAGAGAGGAGATAGACGAGTTTGGCCCTGGAATTCACTGTATTGAAGAAACTCCCCCTTTTCCCCATTTGACGCAGTTCACATATGAAGAATACCTGATGAGCGCTCAAATTCATGAGTTGGGGAAAGAACAAAGGGCCAGTCACACTTCTAACATATATAATCTCAGGTCGAGAAGGAAAGAAGTAGACTTTGACGGCCCAGACCAGCCCCTCATAGCAGAAAGGCCTACTATATCTGCAACAGCCGCTACTAAAGATAAAAGAGCTCAGATTGCTTTGCCAATAGTCAAAGAACCCATCACTGAGGTAAGGGAAGCTCCTAAGCCCATTCCATCCTTTAATTTTGAACATGAAATTCAAAATATCAGGATCCCCGTCCCCCTCTCAGAGCTAGTTAAAAACGAAGATTTTAAAAGATCCCTCTCCAAGTTGTTACAATCCGAGTCCCCCCAGCCTCCCTCTGACTCATTAAACCTTCAAGATGAAAATCCAACTGTCATCTTAGGCCCCATGGTAGAAGACAGAGATGACTCATCCCCTCCCTTCTTTGGAGGGGAACAAAGGAGGTTATACAAAGAAACCCAGCTAGCCTATATTGTCAGTGATTAAGTAGACCCCACCAATCACCCCATCTTTGCGCTTGACACCGACTTGGGGTCTAGTCTACTGCAACTTACCGATGCCCCTAAAAGCTCTTTACTAATCAGAAAACATCCTAGCCCTGATCATCTGATTTCCCCTCAAAGCCCCTCTGTGTGGAAGATTTTTTTTTGCGGAGCTTCTTCTAGCGAAGGCGTTGGTGCTGGAGTGGTTTTCATATCACCTTGTCAAGAAGCCGTGTCTCGATCATATAAGCTGGAATTCAAAGCCACCAACAACGTGGTAGAGTATGAAGCTCTTGTCCTGGGTATGAAGGCCGCAAAGGAAATGGGAATTAAAGAGATAGCAATATTCAGAGATGCTGAGTTGATTATTCAGCAGGTAAGGAATGCTTATCGTGTAAATAATCCCCGGATCAGAAATTATCGAAATGAAGTATGGGACCTTATTGATAATTTCTTCTTGGATTTTAACATTTCTTTCATTCCAAGGGGAGAAAATAATTTGGCCGATTCTTTAGCTGTCTTAGCTAGTTTTCTCAAATTTCCTCTGCCGCCTATGGTAAAAAATGATGTTGATATAAGATATAGCCCCTCGGTGCCTAACAATGTCAAGCATTGGAAGGTGTTCGAGGATGATCCAGAACTCAAAATGTTTATCAAATCAGTTGATGAATTTTCTACGGTACACATTGATCAAGATCCCGATCCAGAAGGTGACCCTCACCCTGAGGTGTTTTTAAACAAAATTGCTAATCGTCGGATTATCCAGCTGCCTAGCAATCACATCCCGAGAGGACTAGTACCTTTAGAGAGACTGTTCGATGGGAACGATGTGGAAGTAAAGGGCAAGGTCTCGAATGAATATGATGATACATCTGAATGCAACATTGGCACGCAGGAAGAGCCCAAGTTTGTCAAATTATCAAGTAGCCTGACCAGTGAATAGAGGGCCAAGTATAGGGAGTTGCTGAGAGAGTTTGCTGACGTGTTCGCTTGGATCTACAAAGACCTCAAGACGTACGACACATCTGTTATTGAACACAAAATCCCGTTGAAGGAAGAAGCTAATCCATTCGGGCATAAGCTGAGATAGATAAATCCGATGTTAATGCCAGTCATGGAAAAGGAAGTCAAGAAGCTATTAGATGCACAGATCATCGTCCCCTTGAGATATTCCGAATGGGTGGCCAATTTGGTTTCGGTAAGGAAGAAAAGCGGAGAAATTAGGCTTTCTGTCGATTTCAGGAATCTGAATAGAAGCTCGAAGAAGGACAATTACCCCCTACCTAAGATGGAACACATACTGCAAAGGGTAACTGGTGCATCCAGGATATCTATGATCGACGGGTTTTTCGGCTATAATCAGGTATCGGTCATGCCTGAGGAAAGAGAAAAAACGGCCTTCACCACTCCTTGGGGCACATTCATGTATGCCAAAATGCCATTTGGGTTGATGAATGCAGGAGAAACATTTTAGTGAGCCATGGATATAGCCTTCATCGGAGAAAAAGACCAGTTCGTAGTAATCTACCTAGATGACATCACGGTCTTCTTCAGGTCTGATAAAGAGCACCGCTATCACTTAAGGAAAGTTTTCTCAAAGTGTCGGAGATTTGGTCTTTCCCTAAATCCCAAGAAGTCCCTGTTCGCTATGATGGAGGGCAAGCTACTAGGACATATAGTATCGGTGGAAGGAGTAAGAATTGATCCCATCAGAGTGGAGGCGATTCAAACCCTGTCACTTCCCAGGTCTAAAAAAGAGGTCCAGGCATTTCTAGGAAAGATTAACTTCCTGAGATGATTCGTCTCAAATTTTGCTGAATTGGTAAAACACATCACAGCAATGCTCAGAAAGGGAAACGAAGTGAAATGGACCGCTGAGCCCCAGGCATCTTTTGACTGAATAAAAAAGGCATTGACTGAGGTGCCTGTGCTAATCATTCCTGATTATTCCAAGGATTTCCTGATTTTTTCTTTTTCTTCCTGTGATACAGTGGCGGCGGTCTTACTGCAGAAAAATGAGGAAGGGCATGAGCAACCCATCGCCTTCTTCAGCAGGGCATTAAGAGACGCAGACAGTAGGTATGAAATCATGGAGAAATAGGCCTACGCCTTAGTGAAATCTCTCAAAGCTTTCAGATTCTATGTCTTGCATTCAAAAGTAACAAGATACGTTGTTACACATTATTTTCGTCATCCCTATGATCGTTAATGATGTAAACCTATCTATTGCCTTTNGAACTTTTCCTGAGAAAAGAAGTTGCATTTTCCTATGTAAAAAACCTTATAAAGAGAAGTTTCCGCAGGTTGCTATATAGGCAGGGTGCGGAAATGACCAATTTCCGCAGGTTGCTATATAGCCAGGGTGCGGACTTTCCGCACCCTGCCACTGTGACCCCTCTAAAGGCAATAGATAGGTTTACATCATTAACGATCATAGGGATGACGAAAATAATGTGTAACATACGTTCCTTCAGCTTTCGTAAAGGACATCCTTGTACAACCCGACGTAGATGGGAAAAGAGGCCGATGGATCGCTAAAATTCTGGAATTTGACTTAGAGATAAATCCCACCAAGTTGGTTAAGGGGAAAGGTTTAGCCAAGCTACTGGCTGAATCCAACTGCGAAGCCTTGGGAGTTAGGTTCATCAATACTCGCCCAGGATCTCAGCAAGATGAATTGCCCAGCCAATGCTCTCAAGATGGCTTATCGCTGGCAGAATGTGCCTGGTATCATTATATTCTGTATTTTCTGTAGGAGTTGAAGCCCCCCGATGGAATGGGAAAAAGAAAAGAGAGGGCTCTAAAGCTCAAGGCGGTCAGGTATTTCCTCATTGACCAAACCTTGTATTGGAAAGACCCTCTAGGAGTATTTCTGAGATGCGTAGACCCGCAAGAGGCCCAGAAGGTTATGTTTGATTTTCATAGCGGCCTTTGCGGAGGTCATCATTTCTAGAAGACCACAACTCACAAGATACTCCGAGCTGGGTATTACTGGCCCACTTTATTCCCCAATGTTTGCAAGGAGATCAGAGCTTTCATCAAATGCCAAAAGTTCTCAGGAAAACAAAAGATCAAATCGTTGCCATTAAAACCCATCGTAGCTTCGGCACCTTTTCAGCAGTGGGGGTTGGACTTCATCGGAGAAATTCATCCTCCCTCAAGTGGTCAGCACAGATGGATCCTGACTACAATAGATTATTTCACCAAGTGGATAGAAGCTGTCCCCACCAGAAGTGCATCACACAAAGTAATTATCAGCTTCCTGGAGGATATCATAGCCAGATTTGGCTGTCCCAGCAGGATCGTCACCGATAATGCTGCTTCTTTCAAATCTGAACCTATAATTAAGTTCTGTGAGTAGTTCCAGATCTCGTTAATTCACTCCACCCCCTACTATCCCCGGGGCAATGGTTTAGCGGAATCCTCCAACAAAATCCTGATAAAGATCATCAAAATATTGTTAGAGGATAACAAAAGAGCCTGGGATTCAAAGTTGAAATTTGCTCTATGGGTCGATCGTGTCACAATGAAGAAGTCTTTAGGCACTTCGCCGTTTCAACTAGTCTACAGAGCAGAGGCAGTTTTCCCTAATCAGCTCGCCTTACCTATGGCAAAGTTCTTTCAAGACCACGAGGGAGAACCAGATCATATGATCAGAAGAATTCATCAGATAGTGGAAGTGCAACAGATCAGAGAACAAGTGAGGGACGCAGCTTATAGTCATCAGCAGAAGATCAAACAGGCTTTTGACAAGAAGTTCAAGAAAAAGGAGTTCGAGATAGGGGATTTGGTATTTAAGTGGGACGCACCCACACAGGATAAAGGAAAGTACAGCAATTTCATCACCCTCTAGATCGGCCCCTTCAAAATCTCTAAGATTTTCTCCAACAACACATATGGGTTGCAGGATCTGTAGGGTGAAGAGGTTTTCAACAGCCCAGTGAATGGGAATTTTCTAAAAAAATGCTTTATTTGAGCCTTAGACGGCTCCTTTGTTTGTAAATATTGTCCTTTTTACCTTTGTGTATTTTCTTTTTACATTTTTTCGGCTTAATAAGTGACTCCAGAGCCCAATAGCAAGGCACTGAAGCTACGGAAGGAGTTCTTAGAGCATCGCAGGGACGACTCTATCCCCCATGGAGCCTAATGTTAGCGATATTTCTTGTCTCGGGATTAGGTGTACCCAGTTCTTTATTTTGCATGGGAAGAACCCAAGCATAACACGAGAGAATCCCATTTTTTACCAGCAAGTCAAGCGAGCGGGCGAAGTTTTTCCATCGGTGGCCGAGATCCATCCATAGAAGCGGATCAACGACCATCGGGTTTTCGGGGCTGACCAGTTGCCCAGGGTTTAGCAAGGGCAAGTGCCATGGGTCAAAATGAATCTGGACCATCCGATCTCATTAGGACAGGTGGCAAGATTGTCGACATATCGCAGATCGGGGTTTCGAGGAGCAGGCACCCCTCATTTCATGCATTTCAAAAACCCGAACCCCGAATTTCCGATAACGCCCAGGATCAAGCCCATGGTTCTGGCGCCTGGTCGTAAGAGAACAGGCCTGGAGGAGGGGTGTTTATGTTTATCATTTGGCCACTTGGGCCCCAAAGCGTCGAGCTAAATCTCAGAGGGAAGGCATTGTGATGCTCCAGATGTTGATTCGACGTGAGATAAATCCCAGTACCTGTTGGAGATTAATGAACAAAAGAGAGGGTGGTTCAAACCTCACCTCACTCATTTATTGCGGAGTATGGAGGTCCCGGCCGAAAGTCTGCCCAAGAGGGTCCCCTGTACCATTTCTCCTCAGGGAAGCCACGCCACGTCTTCAACTCGCCAGAAGAACCTGCACACGCCAAGTCAACATTCAAAGGGTTCAGCTACCTCTGGCGCGGGCCATTCCAAATTAAGGTAGCGTATGACAGAGAAATGCAGGCCAGATTTGATTAAGGCGATGCCATCCATTGAAAGTTCTGAGATGCCTCTGCTGGGTGAAAGGAAGGGAAGAGTATATGTAGGCATTTTTTCCATTTTGTAATGGTCGATGGTTGAGCAGAACTCCCTACTGTAATGTTTTAGCAGCTATTCTAGCTTTCAGCTTATGCATCTGTATATGAGATTTCTTGTTTTATGATAGACAGTTCTTCTTACTCCGTCTAAGTTTCATCTCATGCTAAGAGAGTTCACAAATGACTAACTCGTGCGAATTATTGCAGTTCTGTTATGATAAAGGATTTATTATTGCATAATTGTATCCTCTGGCTTTGCGTTTGAATGTAAGCCGATCTTGTGTTTAAATGCCTTCTTCTACAGTCTGTTAGAAACCTGTCGTTTATAACAGACTTCCGCTTTTCTCTTGTATAAGTCTTTCGCCTGTTCACCCTTTACTATAGCTCACTGTCTGAAATTTACCTAAGATCTCACTTGCTCATGCATATCTGGCATGGTTCCATAGTTGGAACGTTATTGTTTTGAGTTTCTCTCCATTCAATCACCCATCTATAAACAACCGTGACATAAAACCGATGGGTGTCGGGCTCTGCTCCTGCTAGCAATCCAGTGGTGACTTCCGTCGCTAACACCAGTCATCATCATGATGTAAATTGAGAATCTTTTCATGTAGATTCTTCTGAAGAGGCAACACCAAAAATATGCGTGGTCTCCGACTCAAAGCATCCGCCACTCGGTTCGTTGTTCCCTTTATGTAAGTAATCTCAAAGTCGTACTCGCTAAGAAATTCCGACCAATGTCGTTGTCACGCGTTCAGGTCTCTTTGCGTAAAAATGTGTTGTATTCCACAATGATTAGTCTTTAGTTCAAATTTTCATCCAATGAGGTAGTGTCTCCAAACCTTCAAGGCATATACGATGGCTAATAATTCCAAATCGTGTGTCGCGTAGTTCTCCTCATGCCTTCTCAGTTTCCTCGAAATGTAAGAAATTACTCATCCGTCTTGCATCAAGACTCTAGCTAAGCCTTCCTTGGATGCGTCAGTGCATACCAAGAAGTCCGCGTCCATGTCAGGGACCTTTAGTATCGGTTCTATCGTCAACAACTCTTTAATCCTCCAAAATGGTTCCGTGGATTTCTCGGTCCAAACGAACTTCTTGTTTTTCTTCTGCAATTCCGTGATCGGATTTGCTATATTCGAAAATCCCTTGACAAACCATCAATAGTATCATGCTAAACCCATAAAGCTACACACTTCCATGACATTCGTCGGTGCAGGACATTCCATAATAGCCTCGACCTTGGCTGGATCCACGGCGATACCTTCACCGGAGATGACATGCCCTAAGTAGTGAATCCTCAATTGATAAAAATAGCATTTGGACAACTTCCCACACAATTTGTGCTCTTGCAGACACTGTAGTACCAAGCGCTAGTGCTCATCATGCTCCTTTGTCATCCGAGAGTAGATCAAAATATTGTCAATGAATACTTGGAAGAACTTGTCCAACTACTCGCAGAACACCCTGTTCATCAAACTCATAAATACTCCTGGGGCATTTGTCAATCCAAATGGTAAAATAGTAAACTTGTAATGTCCAAATCTCATCTTAAAGGTGGTCTTAGGGATGTCATCCTCCTTGATCCATAACTGGTGATACCCAAATCACAAATCGATCTTGGAGAACACCGTCACACACTTCATTTGATCAAACAGATCATCAATTCTTGGCAAGGGATACTGATTCTTGATCATGGACTTGTTCAGTTGACGGTAGTCAATGCAAAGTCTCCACGATCCATCATTCTTTCATATGAAAATAACCGGTGCACCCCACAGTGACACACTAGGACGTATCAGTCCTAGGTCTAGCAACTCCTTCAGTTTCATTTTCAACTCTTGTAACTCTGGGGTCGACATCTGATAAGGTGTTCTTGCTATCGGTTCAGTCCCTGGTTTTAGGTCTATGGTAAACTCCAACTCTCTCTCGAGTGGCATCCCAGGTAAATCCTTTGGAAATACTTCCGCAAACTCTCTCACCACCGGAAGGTGTTCTAGACCTTCTTCTACTCCCTTCTCATTTAACGCAAGGGTCACATAAATCTTGCACCCCTGGCACATACTCTTCCTTAGCGGTAAGGAAGAGATGAACCTCAAGGAAACTCCCTAGTTCCATCCTACAATCACACGTCTTTGTCCCTCGTCATCAACCAAGCTCAACCATTTCATCTTATAGTTGAGTATCGCCTCATGCGATTCCAACCAATCCATACCAATCATGACATCATAAGATCCTAAGATCGTGACGTACAAGTTGGCCCTCGTGAAAAACTCTCCCAGGTTAAGGGCACAACCCGTAACCTTTCCTTCAACCTTTTGTTTGGCTCCCAAAGCCATCTCTATGAAGCTAAACTCGTCCTATTTGACTACCTTTACCTTAATCCTTTTTAGCACTGCACCATAAATGAAACTCTTGGTAGCACCGGGATCTATCAAAATGCTAAGGGTCTGCTCAGCGACGGTACCTATCGTCTCGAGAACAGTCGACTAATGCTCTGCCTGGCGGTTATTCACCATTGCATGAATCCGATGGGCCTTGCCCATATCTCCCACGGTAGTGGGTCCTGCTGATCTGGATGCTCAGGTCCTCTCCACAGGATAGTCGCGCTAGTATTGTGGCTCCCCACATGTCCAACACCCCTTCTTCGGCCCAGTAGCCCTGGTACCTGAAGTAGAATATGACGGCCCATCGGCCTGGAGCCCTGGTCTGTTCTGTTGAACAGGCCTAAACTGTTGCTGCTACGGGCGACACTGTTGTTGATGTTGTGGTCCCTGATAAGGTGTCCGCTGCTGAGGTAGCGATCACCGAGGTGTAGTGAAAGTGGATCCCCTCTAGAAGCCATGATATCCCGATGTATGTCTCGCTAGTGTCTGGTGCTGCTGGGTTCCAGATGAACCCTACCCTGCTAGTCTTACTGGAGTCCTAGTCATAACCCCACTGTTAAGCTCCTCCTCAGCTATGAGGGCCTTCTAGACGACATCGTGCAAGGTTTGAGGCATCAAAATCCTAACCTTTGCACATAGACTGCCATTAAGGATGAAAACGAACCTGTTGACCTTAATTTTCTTCGTGTTAAGGTGGAGAGCGTACTGGAGAAACTCCATAAAATGGGCCTCGTACTCGGGCATCGTACGACCTCCTTGACGTAGGGTGTTGAACTCATTGAGCAGACACTCAATGAATTCCTCTGAAATGTACCTCTCTCAAAACTGTTCCTCGAACAGTTCCCATGACATGTCTTCGATGGCCATGTTCAGCTGTGGTAGGAGCGTCTTCCACCACAGAAGAGCTCTCCCCTTTAATTGAAAGACCGCCATGCAGACCTTCATGTTGGAGGTATAATCACGAAGTGTGAAGAACATCGCCATGTTCTCCAACCATGCCTCAACGGTTGCATCGTTCGGGGCACCAAAGAACTTGAGAAATTTGACCTTCTTGAGTTTGCGGTGTATGATACCAATACCGACCAGAGCGCGCGGTGGAACCTCAGCGGGTGTCGGTGCTCTGGCCTCATCTCTGTCCAAACGACTGAACAATGCCTCGGACATGCACTGAAAAGATCTCATCGTCCCGACAACACCGCCAACTATTATCTACCCCTGTTCGAGAACCTGCTCGTCTCCCTGGGGGTTAGACCCCTCAGGTGTGGATGTTGTTGGAGGCGTCGCGCCTCCTCCGCTAGGACCCCATCATCTGCCTCTGTGGCATCCTCTAACCATGATTACCTGCACGCACACAATCAACTAGATCAGCAACAGTATAATCAAATCAGGTCAACGAAAGATGTAGCAATCCCAAGTCGCGGGTCAAACCTTGCTCTGATATGATATGTAACATCCTCCTCGTTACGCCGATGAACCTCATATAATAAGTACAAGATTTTATTTATTTATTTATTTTGATTTATTTTTAAATGTATGTGCGCGCGTGTTCAATGGAAATAAACACATTCAACTTTGCACCGCCACCCAACGACGAACAAGATGCATACAACGACGAACACAACATGACGACCTAAGACGCACATCAAGTATATGCAAGCAATGAATGACAATCAATCAAAAATAAATAAGACTGACTACCCGCCCATCCTACCCTGGAATGGTTAGCACCTCCAAGACACATAAGCAACGCTCAAGCCCAGGTTACCATTGATTTAAACCATTTAAGGTCTCAGGGTTGGTGAATGTTCTGAGGAACATGGAGGTGTCTATATCCCACCTGACAAAAGCAGTCCAAGCACATCACCAGTTTACAACCCAAAACCATACTAATTAAAAGGGAAGAACCACACCCTTAATAGGAAACATAAGAAAACGACTTTGCCACTATCCCGATTAATCTTCGAGTCAAGATAGTCATAAATGCAACCTATGTTAATCATCTAGCCGATCCCACCTAACAAGTCTAAATGCAACTAACACTGAGGTATAATCCTTTAAACAAATTCATTGGTGAAGATTTTCCATTGTAAGTGTCGTTAGAGTACCATCCATTGCAATATGCCTTAAATTATTATCAAGTCATGAGCATTCTATTTGGAAATCGATACCTAAGAATCACATAAATATGTACAACCATGTCCCACAGAAATAAATTATGCACCTCTTAACAATCCTTACACAAAAATATTCATCCCGTAATGAAAATAATAGTATTAATAATATCAATAATTGTTATTATTATTATTATAAAAAGAAAATTACTCCATTCTTCTAAACATGATAATCATAAAAAAACTTTAAGCCATCTTATAACCACATAAGGATATCTGAACTAAACTCCATAACATACTCACACTCCATCCGTTCTGTGTACCAAGGATCTGCACTCTAATAGTTGTGTATATTAGATACACCATACAAAATGATAGATTGATATAAGCTTAAAATAAAGATGATATTTTTTAACTTAAATGAAGAATGGATCCTTATTAATTAGTAAGAAGAACCCAATTCTTAATAAAGGAAAATACTTCATTATTCTGAACATGTTAATCACAAAAACTTAAGCCAATTCATAACCATATAAGGATGTCTAAACTAAATTCTATAACATGTTTACACTTCATCCGCTCTGTGTACCAAGGATCTGCACCTCAAAGGTTATGTGTATTTTAGGTACACCACACAAAGATAGTTTAATAAAAGACTAAAATAAAGAATGATATTGTAAACTTAGACGAAGAATGGATCCTCATTAATTAATAAGAAGAACCCATTTCTCCTCGGCACCAGGAATGTATCACCGGTTGTGCACTAGGCGATAACCATTATATTAGGTGTTCGTCAATATTTAAAAAAATTAAAACTGCAGGTTATCAACATCGAAGGTGGTCTGAAACATGCAAGTGGCGACTGTCCCTACAAATTTCAAGTTGTTCTGTGCTCATATATGAGAACTAAGTCTACTCTTATGAATGCAGTATTGGAAGTGGCCATAAAAACGACCGATCATTTCATTACCAGCCATTAAGACAAACGAACCTAAGCCTATCACTAAAACCAATTTTATAAAATTTAAACATATAAATTTCAATGCAACCGTCAAGCATGCCCTCTAAGCATATTAACTATACAAGATTTTAGCAATCAGAGAAAAACATAACCATTTGAAATATCCTACCACTCAGCAAGAAAACAAGGCCACAATGATGGAATTCTCACCCATCGTTCCTTAATTTAGTGCACTGAACCCAGGCATCCTAACCGGGTTTTGGAAAATGGATACCCTGCGGTCATTAAGCAAGGGTAACTAAACGTGGTTGTCAACTGATAGGATCAGCGTTGTCCATGGCTGGGTAAATGGTGGGACTTGTAGCCCCAGGTGAAACACTGACAACACCGGGTCTCACGTTTTTAATAAAAGATACACCCTCCAGTGATGATGCGTTGTGATTGAATCTCGGGTTGGGGAAATCAACTAGACTGCAGGCTTACGAATCTCCTTGGGAACAGCATCCCCATTGGTGGATGCTCAGATGGTGGTTAAGGCAATGGTGGTGGTTGAAAAAAAAGGTGACAAACGGCCAATAGCATGCAACTGATCAACATAATGTCATTGCTGGGAACCGTGCAAACCAACCCATGAGTTCAGAAAAAATGCCAGCTCCATAATCGACCCTAAACCTCTTCACCGACTGTAATGGGCAGTCTGGAAGATTTGTAAGGGCTAGTTCAGGTCGCTCGTGGGAACAACATTCATCCCGAAATCACCTCTTATAAGTACAAGCAAGCATCAAGGGCGAAAATGGAAGCACGACCATCTGGAAGGTATCCAACGTCAGGAAGAGACTGAGGAAAAACAAAAGGCCATGCAGGGGGATAAACCACCAATTCTTGGCGCTATTTTTCTAGCTGAAGGGTCACGAAACTTCAAGATGAGGGCAATCACGAAATCCCGAAGATCTATTCCATGTTCCATTCACGTTAGTTACAAGAAATTCGGGAATAAGCTTCTCGTTTTTTTTTTTAACTCATAAATTAATTTAACTTTTATTCAAAAAAATTATTTTTTAAGGATCCCAATCCTACAAAATTTGAGTTATGATAAGATCATAGATATTAACGCACCAGCCAAGACAACTTCCATACATAATAAAATAAAATCAGACGACCAATACCAACAAAACGACAAGTAGAATATCCAAGGATACTCATGGATTAATAGGTTCGAGGAAGGTATAAAGTAAAAAGACTACCCAATCGTAGCAGGGGATTCTGCCATTTGAAAAGTAGAGGAAGGATAGTTTGGTAAAATAGAAACTGTTAGCAATATTCAAGGCCAACTAAAACATTTGTTCCATGAACCTGGACTGTTTATGGTGATAAAGGAATTCTACTAAAGTTTTCACTTCCATCCTAAATATCAGACCTATAGATTCAGAATTATAATTTCAGACGTAAAATTCATAAATTAAATCAGACCTAAAATTCAGTCATAAAAATAGACTATCATTCCCAATGCAGATGCAGATCTAAATCAGACATCCTACAACATTCTAGCATTCAACCAAAAGAAACGTACCGTTTCCTGTTCACCTACTCCTAGGGTCGTCTACGCGCTCTGTGTCGCTCCCGCTCACCAACCGTCTAGACTGCATCGATACCACCCAACCAACGCTAGGGCTACTCTGCTTTCCCCTTAGCCCCTCGAGCCGCAAAGGGGCCACACAATATCCAGATGGTACGTCTAGCTCCTAGCTCACCTCGCAAGGCCGAGCTACCACTCCTATCTGAGCTGGGAAATCCCAACTCCACACAAGTAAATCAGTCAAGTCACTAATCCGACAGCGTAACGTTCCGCTAAAAACCGATCCCCCTTCTTCCTTCTCCTCTCTCTCTTTTATATAATTTTAGAACTCCCATTCTTTCCCTAATCTCATTAAATTTTAAGTTTTAATAAAAATCTTTCAAAAATTCTCCTTCGTACAAGTGTCATCCATCCCCCACTTTCCTCCAATAATTATTTTCTTTAAATTAATAATTGTCTCATTTCCCTCACCCACCTAGAGTTTCTCCTAAATTTACTCCTAGGTGTTCCTAGATTCCCTTACAAGTTTAAATACTTTCCCTAAAATGATGTTGCTAATTTAGTTCAATTTAGAAGGTTCTTAATTGCAGATTCTTTACTATGTTGGCATTGCTTTTTACCATAATTTCCCCTCTTTCCCTTATTATGTTTCCTCCATTCCTTAGTTTCCTAATTTATATTATTCCCTTCTTTCCCCTTTTTATTAGAGCCAAAATGGCAGTTGCGCAAATTAAACCCTTTTTCCTTTTTATTAATAATTTAATATCTTTTACACTTTCACAAGTTAAATAGTTAAATTCTTCTTTACCCAAAATTTATGAAGTCCACAATTATTACTTAAGTGGTTTTTTTTTCTTTAAACCTTTCTATTTTACTTTATTTTCAGAGAGATAATTTCTTATGGGTAGACGAAATTTTACCCCTAGCAAAGTTTTAGACTTGGGACTTAGATTCTGAACTAGGCGACATTTTAATTAGGGAAGTTGTTTTTAAAATTTCTTAATGAGATATTAGTCTTAGGGCCATCTAGGTTCGTTCCTTTAACATCGTCAACGCGATGTTCCCTTCAGGATGCACTACATGCTCCAAGGGTGCCACTCGCCTCTAGTATTTCTTTTGCGCGACGTGCCCTTCAGGACGCACCACGTGCTCCAAGGGTGCCACTCGCCTCTTGTGTTTCTTTTGTGCGACGTGCCCTTCAGAATGCACCACGTGCTCTAAGGGTGCCACTCACCTCTTAACTGATTGGTAGATATCAATAACCCTTGGAGTCAACACTTTTCTAGGTGAACTTGTGGGAGACTAAGGAGTTCTAAGGAATAAGGCCCCCGCCTTATTGCGCGCTCCCTAGAATCATCGTGAGCGACTGTCGCAGTCTTCCCTCACGTCATCGTGGATCCTCTCGAACTAGGTAATCATTAACCTATAGTTCAAGCCACGACGGAAGTGCTAGTAGGATGTGGCAGGGCTTTTGTCCACACCTCTCCCTCAACCTCTCTGGTAGTCATGTGTGGCCCCTTTACTCCATATGTGAGTCTGGTCGGCAAGCTATCGTCAGCCTGCATCATAAACAATCATGTCAGACATGTCTGCATCATATCATCTAATCAATCTACTAAAATCATAGTAAAACAATCAAACCCCCATAGCACACTCCCTGACTCAATCCAGAGTCCAAGGGTTCCGTCGATGCCTCTGCATCCTCAAGGTCCAAAACCCTGCACACTCAGTAAAACCGAGTCAATAGCACCTACCTATGTCAATGAAGAAAAACATCATGTCATATATCATAACGCATCATAATCAAGGACAAATGTTTTAATATCATAATAGTTCGGATCACTTGCAAGCAAGTGTCCTCAAAGAATAAGTTTTCTCAGTGCGCCAGAGCGGGATGTTACATACACCCCCTCTTGGTCTAAACTTCATCTTGAATTTTCTCAGTATAAATGCCGAAATAAGTGTATCACAGTATCATATGTCTATCTATCAAACAAAAATGGAAACTGCTGGCGCATATCATATGCGTCCTCCCAGGTCGCCGAGTGCGAACTATAATTGTCCCACTGGACCTTGACCTGATCTACCGTTTGACGTCGTAACTGTCGAACGCGATGATATAAGATGTGGATCGGCTCAGCCATGAGCGCTCCCTCATCCGATACCTGCAAAGAACTCATGTCAATCACATGTGTAGGATCACTAATGTAATGTCTCAAAACAGATACATGAAAAACATCGTGCATATGCCTCAAAGAATCAGGCAAGGATAGTTGATAGGCCACAGGCCCCTTTCTCTCCACAATC
>SNQJ01S0053323.1:0-33490 GCA_010110895.2 Picea sitchensis
ACAACACTAAGTGATTTTGGAATTGAGCATATACAGTGCGCAGCTATCTTTGAAACAAAAGACTTCCCTGGGTTGATAATTTATGTTTCACTTGGTTGTTTGAAATTAATTAAGCAATTATAGTGACCAATATGGCCTTCCAGGAATGGTGCCCTCCACACAAGCCGCTATGAAATTCAACCATGATCATTTCGGCCTCTTGTGAATTCATGCATTTTAAAAGCACCCCCAGGGGGTCTTTCCAATATAACACTTGATCAATCAGGCAGTATCTGACTGCCTTGAGATTCAGAGATCTTGCTTTGTTTCTTTGCAGGCCGTCTGGAGGCCGCAACTCTTGCAGAAAAAATATGACATCCCTATACCAAGGACATCAAGCCAATAAGGGCTCCCCTTGAGGGTCTCTTTCAGACGGCCGACCCCGCTGAATTCCTGAACATTCGTTTAAGAAACTTACCCCCATAGCTTGGTAGTTTTCTTCAGCCAACAACTTGGCTAATCCTTGACCTTTTATCAATTTGGTGGGCCTTATTTCCAGGTCGAATTCCATAATCTTAGCTATCCATTTGCTCCTCCTCCCATCCATGTCAGGCTAAATGAGAATATCTTTAACCATAGTTGAGGGGGCATAAGCTAAGATTTTTGATTGAAGGACATAAATTCTAAATGCCTTGAGAGCCTTTACCAATGCGTAGGCTTGCTTCTCCATATTGTCATATCTGACTTCGGCATCCCTCAATGCTCGGCTGAAATAGGCAATAGGCTGCTTTAGCCCATCCTCACTTTTCTGTGATAAAACAACAGCCACCATGTCAGGTGAGGCAAAGGAGAAAATAAGGAAATCCTTTGAGTAGTCGGGACTGATAAGCACAGGAGCTTCAGTCAACGCTTTCTTTATTTTCTCAAAGGAATGTCATGATTGAGAAGTCCACTTCACTTCATTTCCTTTCCTCAACATGGTTGTTATAAGCTTTACCCCCTCAACAAAGTTAGGCACAAACCACCTCAGAAAATTAATCTTACCAAGGAAAGATTGAACCTCCTTCTTGGACCTCGGGATTGATAATGCTTGTATTGCCTCAACTCTGCTAAGGTCAATACTGACTCCTTCCACTGATACTATGTGGCCAAGTAACTTTCCCTCCTACATGGCGAACGAAGACTTCTTGGGATTTAATGAAATGAAAAACTCCTGCATTTCAGAAAAACCTTCCTGAGATGACGACGATGTTATTTATCAGATTTTGAAAACACTGTGATGTCATCCAGGTAGACGACCACAAATTTATCCTTTTCCCCAATAAAAACTATGTCCATGGCACGATGAAACGTCGCCCCTGCATTCATTAATCCAAATGACATCTTGGTGTACATGAATGTGCCCCATGGGGTGGTAAATGTCGTCTTTTATTTGTCCTCGGGCAGAACAAAGAATTGATTGTAGCCAGAGAAACCATCAATCATGGACATCCTGGAAGCTCCTGTTACCCTCTGCAATATATGTTCCATCTTTGGTAAAGGGTAATTATCTTTTCATGAGCTCATGTTCAGGTTTCTGAAGTCTACACAGAGCCAGATCTCTCCACTCTTTTTTCTTACTGGCACCAAGTTAGCCACCCACTCCGAATATCTCAGTGGTACAATGATCTGAGCTTGAAGCAACTTCTTCACTTCCCTCTCCATGATAGGCAGCAGCATAGGATTGATCTGTCTCAGCTTCTACCTAAATGACTTTGCATCTTCTTTTAATGGGATTTTATGCTCGATGACATAAATGTCATATGTTTTGAGGTCTTCGTATGTCCAGGTGAAAACATCCGCAAATTCCCTCAAAAGTCCAATGTATTTAGACCTCTGCTCCTTTGTCAGACTTCTTGATAATTTGATATACTTGGGCTCACCCTTGGTCCCAATGTTGCACTGAATAGTACCAACGTCCTCTTCCGAGACTTCTCCTTTTAACGATACATCATTTCCATCAAAAATTATTTCCAAAGGAACCAATCCTCTGTGAATATGGTTACTGGACAGCTGTACAATGTCACGCTTTGCAATCTTATTCAGAAAATTACCCCCATTGAGCTCTTCCTCTGAGACGACGTCTTGGTCAATGTGCATTTCTGAAAATTCCTTGACAGTCTCCAAGAACCTCTTGACCTTGAGATCATCCTCGAATACCTTCCAATGTTTGACATTGTTAGGTATGGAGGGCCTGTATTTTACCTCTACATCATATCTGAATTTGGGCGGCAAGGGTACTTTGAAATTGCTAGCCGATGTAGCCAAGGAATCTGCCAAGGTGTTCTCCTCTCTTGGGATGAAAGAAATATTAAATGCTGAGAAGAAACTGTCAATAAGGTCCCAAACCTCGTTCCTGTAATTCCTGAGTCGAGGATGCTTAGCCTGATAAGTGTTCCTGATCTACTGAACCACCAACTCTGCATCTCCAAAAACTGCTACTTCCTAAATTCCCATTTCCTTTGTGGCTCTTAGTCCCAGGATGAGAGCTTCATACTTTGCCACATTGTTGGTAGTTTCAAATTCTAATTTGTATGACAGAGATATGATTTCCTAAGCAGGTGATGCAAAAACCACCCCATCTCCCGCACCTTCCCTGGAAGAAGCTCCATCAAAGAACATTTTCCAGATGGAGGTGATGGAGGGAGGAAATTCTGGGGAAATGGTGGGCTGCTTTCCAAGTTTAAGAGGAGGGTCAGGAGAATTGGTGAGTTGTATCACACTGGATCCTAAATCAATGTCTAATGAAAAAATGGGATGGTTGGTAGGGTTGGCCTCATTGCTGATTATATAGGCCAGCTGGGCTTCCTTGTATAGTCTTCTATGCTCTCCCCCAAACACTGGGATAGTAGCATACGTGAGGTCCATTTGCAGGGTTCCCCCCAGTATTTTTATCCAAGATATTTATAACAACATACCAAACTTGGGGGGGGCATCGGCCACTACAATATCCATGACCACGCTTTTCATGGGCAACTGAAACAAGGTCACGACTAGGTCTTTGATAACTCCTAGACACTGAACTTTCTTGGAGTCAAATGAGTAGAGGTCATGGTAGGCTCGGGTGACTTCTAACCCTAATTCCTCCATAACAGTATTGGGCATGAGGTTGTGAGAAGCCCCCGAATCAATCAAGCAATTGTGTAGTACCTTATCATGTATGTTCAAGGAAGTGTAGAAGGGAGGGGATGAGTCATTCCTATCTTCTACCATAGGACCTAGGATAACTGCAGGCTTTTCATCTTGTAAATTGATGGAGTCTGTGGGAAGGCATGGGGTCTCGGACTGCAGAAGTTCAGAGAAGCATTTCTTGAACCCTTCATGTTTAATTAATTCAATTAGAGGCACCGAGATCCTGATCTTCTGAATCTCATGCTTGAAATTAAAGGGGGATGCAAGCTTTGGAATTTCTCTGATTTTGGGAGCATGACTCTGGACTATGGGAGAGAGGGGTTGGTTCTTCTTACCTCTATGATTGTCCACCATTTCATTAGCAGGATTCTCTTCTCCCCGCTCAGGAATATCAGGTGTTGTTGTCCTCTTCTTAGATCTCAGATCATATCTGCCTTGGTTGCCGCAAGCCTTGTCACCTTTGCTCAGTTCATTTAGCTGACTGTCCATGAGGGAATCCTCGTATGCTGATTGGGTGAGATGAGGAAAAGGAGGAGTGTTTCCGAAGAAATGGATTTTAGGATCCAACTCATCTATTTCCCCTTCTTCTTCCTTAGCCAGAAAATTGTTTTGAAAAGGGGTCTGAATTTTCTGGTCGTCTCTGTCTCTTTGCATAATCGAGGGAGCAATATTGTTTGGCCTCCTAAAACCTCTTTTTTTTTCAGCATTCTGAGGGCCCTTGTATGCTTGCCTCCTCTCCACCTTCATTCTTTCCATCTCTGTGGATAGAGACTTCACCATCTTGGTTAGTTCATCCACTTGAGGGTGGGGTACTGATGGGCCGGAGGTTGAGGCTGTGACTCTTCCCTTTCTGCTGCCCACGTAAGCCTTGTTCCTCAGTCTGTCGGCTGCTAATACATTGGATTCCACTTCTATGGATGCGTCTTGCATTTGAGCTAAGGAGGCGACTCTTCTTTTTCTCAATAAAAGACAAAAATCGGGGCCAAACACACTAGCATAGGACATCTTGGTCGAGGCTTCTGATGGCTTTATTTCATCAGGGATCTTATTGTAAATCTTATTGAATCTTTTGGAGAAGTCAGAGACAGACTCTCCTTCCATCTTCTTCAAAGACCCGAACTCGGTCATATAATACATTAAATCCTTTTTATCTCCCCACTGCCTCAGGAAAGCATTATCCAGGGCTTCAATTCCAGCAATAGATCCAGGAGCTAATCCTCTAAACCATTTCCTTACCTCACAATCCAGGCTCTGGACAAAACCCCTCATCCATACATCTTCATCTCCAATGTTCAGGTTGTCTGCATAACTGTAGAAAGCAGCTAGGTGTTCTTCCACAGTTATGTCCCCTTCCCCGGTGAACTTGGGCATATATTTCAAGTAATCTCCAGTAGGGAAAGGATTCATGGGATGAGGTAAGATCAAGGGAGCATACCTAGCAGCGACTATGGCGCCCATTCTATTTAGAGGGGGATTGGCACCAGCCATAGGAATATTAGGTGGAGGAGAATTTGGAGGAGAAGGAGTTCTCAAATGGGTTACTGAGAATGAGTCTCGAAGTGGGGTGGGAAACAAGAGGGGATTTAAGGAGAAGGCTATCGAGCTCAAGTCAGCAGGTGCTCCTCTTTGCATAGGAGTGGTTAAGCTAGGCGTAGGGAAATCTTTTGTGGTTTTGGGTCTACACCAGGGTACAACTTCAAGGGAGAGGGGAGTGACAAGGTCTTGTCCTTCTGGTCCCAAACCAGGAGAGGAAAACTCAACAGGAACACTCCCAAAATTTAGGAAACGGGAAACTGCAGAAACATGCTTGTCAAAAAACTGAGGAGGAGAAAAAGGAGCTCCCACAGAAGGATATGATGGATTACCTGGTTCGGTGATGGACGCTTCTTCTTTAGAGGACTTTCTCTTTCTAAGCACTGCCTCTGGATCTCTTTCAGGCATATATAGAGGAAGATGTGGATGAGACCGCATATGCCTACCTCTGAAATCCACAATTAACAAGGCAGGTCCGCCATAGTGGAGTCGTCACAATGGAGTCACCAGGTGCATATTAGCAATCTTAAAAGGCTTCGATAATCCGATGCACCATCAGATTCATAGGCTCAATTTCGTTCTACCCAGGGAAAATCTTCAATTTCATCCTTGGCAACGACGCCAGAAATGTTAGCGTCAGAAGTCACTCCTGGATTGCTTGCAGGAGCAGAGCCCGACACCCACCAGTTTAATGTCACAATTTGTTTATAAAGGGGTGATCAAATGGAGATAAAGACTCGAGGAGATATTACTCTAACTCAGGGACTGGGTCTGGTACGTAAGTAACAAAGGAGGTCTCGACCTAACTTCAGCCAGTGGGTTGAGTAAAAGATGAATAGGTGGAAGACTTAGTAAGAAAGTTGAACCAACAACTTTGGGCAACAGGCTTTCAGTAGTTTGCAGAAGAAAGACTTTGAATGCAAGATCCGCTTGGTTCAGGGTCTCAAGAAACTGAAAGGGGACTTGACTAGATCCTCCAATTCCAAGTCACTCAGCACTGGGAAAATCACAAGAAATGATTAGAGACAACGCAACTATTACAGTGATCCATTACAACATCATCCTATAATAGCTACAACTCAACTGGATCCTCCAATTCCGAGCTACTCTAACACAGTGTAAACAAAGACATGAAATAAACTGGCATTCATAAGGCAAGAAATCTCAAAAGTCCATACATAATCAGGTTATCAGTGCTTCATTAAATCTTTACAACCAGGAGGTCTGCTCCACCATCCCCCCTTTTTCAAAATAGAAAGACTAAGCCTATATACTCAGAAAAATTCGCTTAGCAGCAGCGTCTCAGGGATTTCAATGGGTGTGGTCTCCTCAATCAAATCTGTCCTCTGTTCCCCTGTCATATGCCTCTTTAATTCACCATGGCTCGCGCCAGGGGGTAGCTGATCCCTTTGAATGTTGAACTGGCATGTGCAGGTTCCTCTGGTGAGTTGGAGACTCGGCGTGGCTTTCCTGAAGAGAACTGGTACGAGGGACCCTCCTGGGTAAAATTCAGCTGAGACCTCCATACTCTACAATAAATGGGTGACTCGAGGCTTCACCCACCCTCTTTCTCCTTTATCCATTCTGAGCAGGTACCGGGATCCAAATCACATCGAGCTGGAGTTAGCAGAGCACAGTGCCCCTATTCTGAGACTTAATTCAGAACCTTTGGCCAAATGAAAATGAAAGCGCCCCTCTTCCAGACCTCCTTCTTGATGACCAGGCGCTAAAACCATGGGCCCAACTCTGGGCACTTTTTGGGGATTCGGGATTTGGGGTTTCACGAGGTGAAGCAACGAGGAGATCTTACTGCGCAAACTCCCAAACGCCGACACGATGTAGATACGTGCCACGTGTCCTTCAGATGGATGGCCCAGATATTATTTACTATTATAAGGGGCTGTCCCCCTTTCACCCGCTCGCTTGATATGACCTGGTGCTGAGACCCTAGGCTCGACGCCAAAGGTGCTTTCGGTGTTTCACTGATCGACACTTCCAAGTGCAATGAGCAGAGAGCTCCCTGTTCCCCGAAACCCTGATCCCCAATATGCCGATAGGATGACACCTGTCCCAATTTGATTGGACGACCCAAGTCTGCTTTGAATCCATTGGAGCCCCCTCTTGCTAAATCCCGGGCAGCTTGACATACCCGAAAACCCGATGACCATCGATTTGCTTTGTGGATGGTTCTCGACCGCTGAAAACAAAACTTTGCCCGCTCGCTTGCTTGGGGGGTCTGAAATGAGGCTTTCTGCGTTGTGTTCGAGCATTTCTCATGCGATTCGCTGACTAGAAGGCCCCTCGTGCCCCAGACAAGTAATTTTACTAACATGTATTATCAAAATCTTCTTGAAAAATTGCATAATGCTTGTATAATCAAAATCTTCTTAATCTTTCTTCATAGCTCGTTATTTATTACAGGCCACCAATAAAGGCTCGACTCGTTATTTATTAGGGGCCACGAATAAAGGCTCAATTAGCTAAATGTGAATTCATTGATAACAAGTTCTTTGTATGGGAGGCGAGAAACAAGAATATTATGTGGGACTGCAAATATGTGAAAGATTGCTTTTAAGATGGGGTCAACCTCAAATCCCCACTATTTTCCAAGGAAACATCCATTAGAGTGTAGTTATTGTTTGGGATTCGAAACAATTTGTTTTAGTAAACTTGATTTTATGACTATATTAGTTTTCATATCGATGTTTTACATGGTTGTTTTAATAATATCCATTACCATATCATTGTGCATTTGGGACCAAAAGCTACAAAGCAAGTGAGGTATTGTATAATGTAGTATCATTCCAATCTTTCTCTATATATGAATAATATCAAACTGACATAAACCTAGAAGACCAAGATGGATGATTATGTTATCTATCCATTTGATCTATAAACAATTGTGGATATTCAACTAAATTTTTTTGTCAAAACATATCTTACAAATTTCTATGAACTCTTTATAATCCAATGCTTTGCTCGCGAATAAGATTTAGCACACAAATTATTAAAGTAAGCTAAGTCTAAAATGAAATAAGTTAAAAGTCATTAACACACCATCTAGAAAACAACTAGAAGACTGAGAAACCCAACATGAGAAACCCTGGTCGAAAGGTGGAGACTATGCCTCTCTTTTCTTCTCAAATATTCAATGCAAATGCAAAGAAAAGACTCACTATAGTTTCCATTGACACTATGGCGTATATACTTTTTATAGGGTCTTCTAGTTCTTTTTTTGCTCCAATATCCCACTTCCTTGCTTTTTTCAACTATGGCACAATAATGAATACAAAAAGAATGGAACCCCTTCCATTCCTCGTTGTTGAGTCTTTAGCCATCGAGTGTTTTGATTAATGTTTTTGCATGCCTCAACTCTTGATTACGGTTTTCAAATATTTAGAATCTTCTTGTGATTCCACACATGCCACACATGACTAGCTCTACAAATGTGAGTAATGGGAGTCGATGTGACATCCACTCGACAACATTGTGGTCCAGTGTTTTACTTAACACTAAGATTAAGCACACAAATTACTGAAATAGGCTAAGACTAAAATGAAATAAGATAGAGAAATTAACACACCATCTAGAAACTTAGCACAATATATACCCTGGGAAACCCATTATAAGAAAACCCAGCCAAATAATCCAAATAATTGAGTGTGCATCGTTATTTTGAGAACCCGTAGCTCCATCCTCGATGCTTCCGAAGGATGATATGATAACCTCAACACCCATTCATCGTCAACAGAATTGGTGGCCCCGAATTCTATCTACCCAAACTCCCTTAGCAATTGGAAATATGAACACAAAGGCAGATCAAAATCTTCATCAAAATTCATTCTATACAAGAGGAATCTGAAATCACTGTAACTTATTTGGTCACCTCAATGTCATTGTTTTCAATTCTCAACAAAATTTCTCGTAAAAAAATGGTTGAAACCCTAAAGATGTTTCTCAGGCCCTATGATGAGTTCAAGTTCCACTTGACAACTATTTGATAGGAAATCAATGAACTCCAGTGTTATTTCTAAGTTGCATTATACTCCTTCCCCTTGGTAGAAGTCCCATGGTAGAAGTCCCAAGTTCCCCGGTTCTTAGTGAAAACACATATGATCTAGGTTAAATAGATAATTGGAAAGAAATTTGTGGTTGGAGCTCTTCAAATTGTGGCACTTTGTCACTACTCTTGATATAGCTTCGGTTTCCTTCTATGATACCATATTATGAAATGATCTAGATCACTAAAAGAGGAAACTCTAAATAGGTTTGAGTCACATAACTAATCTCAAAGAAAGATACTCACAATAACACCACATGTATTATCAATGAGTATGTGATACACATTTTACAAAGGAGTTTACCTCCTTATATATCATTGTTCATTAAACAAATCATTTCAACCTATGAATGTGGGTTAGATTGTTTTACACAAAAAAAAAAAACATTGACATATTCTAAAGTCATAAAATGACTTTATTACATAGTGGGCCATATATCTCTAATAAAAGACTACCTCCCCATTCGTGGAGGATTTTGGTTCCCAAAATCTCTTACTCAAGGAGGTTAGGAAAATTTCCCTCTACTTTGTCCCTAGTGTATGATTTATCCTTTGCTAGAAGTTTTGGATGTATTTTGCAAAATTGATCCTCTACTACCTCTCCCTAAGCTTTTGTTTCTATGTCCTCTACGGTTGGTAAGACTTGTCCATCTTTATTCTAGTCTAACATGGAAGGCTCATAGAGTTGCAAATTTTCCATATTTGCTACTAAATAAATAAGCATATACAAAGGTAGAATGACTCTATAGGCATTATAAAATACCTTATCCAAAACTTCAAAATGAACATACCAGAGAGCCTAGATATTCTTACTATGACCTTGTATCCTTTCTTCGTTCAAATGAAACTGGACTCTATCTCCTACCCTTGAATGTCTTTTAAATTTTACGTTAGTCATGTTGGGTCTTGTATTTTTCCAACGACTTCTTCAATGTCTTGTATAATTGCGAATGAATATGTCTACTATTATCAATGAATATTTCAACCTTTGGTGCTTCACCTATGACGCCTTCCCTTCCCCCTAATTTCCATCTATATATAACATCTAGATATGGATATCCAAAGCAAGTTTCGAAGTGAGAATTATTGGTGAAGGTGCACACTGCTTCGTTGAATGTAAATAGAATTTTTGTTTGAGGTCCTTAAGTGCTTTTGATTGAAACCCCTCAAAATTTGAATCAATGTCATGTTCACTACTTATGTCTATGGATGGAAAGTTGTTGATCTCTTTAATCTGGTTCTAGATAGATTTTTTTTTTTTTAGGTCCTTGAATATGTCTATAGATGGAAAGATGTGGATCTCTTCAAATTCGTGTTGTATGGTGACTCTTGCATAGGGTCAGATTTCCAAGATCAATTTGCCATCCAATGCCATCCTCATACATGAAACTAATATCAAATGAGTTGCACAAGAAGCATCACCTTCTCCAATTGTTGGTTTAAACTATGAAATCACACCCTTTTTACGGACCAAAAACAAAAACACACATGTCCTCACTCTTTCTCCGAGATCGGAGGATCAGTCCCTTTGCTTTGCTAGTCATTTAGCCGATTTGATTTAATTTTGTCGATCCCACCGAGAAATTGAAAATTAGGCTTCACTTTCAAATAGAATACATAGATTACAAGGATCCGATGGATCTCTAAACCAACTAGAATAAACTGAAACTGAACACAATGACAATTGAAATCTAACTATAACTAATTTGGACAACTGGAAGACAAAAAAAAAGTTAATAACAATGAGATTACTCCAACAAATCTCTCTTTTGACATATTTTTCATTCTTACTGTGATAAGGCCTTAGAAAACCAAATATGAAACTTTTATACATAAAGGAATATATAATTACGTGGATTTCAAAGAAAATCGTCATAATAGAGAGAATCCCATAAAAAAACAAAAACTTCAAAAAATACAGAAAAACCCCAAAGTTTGCAAAGCCTTCATCGAAAAAATCACACCTCCGTTGGATAGCTAGAAAAGTTTGATTGAAGACAAATGTGTGCAAACAAAGACCAAATTCAAAGCCTGTATTCATCTAGAAAAAAAATCACTTCCATTGGACAACTTGCAAAGTTTGATTGAAGACAATCTGAAGACAAATGTATGCAAAAAACAGACCAAATTTAAAGCATGTAATATCCATGGACAAAGGTTTCAACTAACAATGTATTTGTTGGGAGCTAAAACTTTGTGTCCAGATGCAAAACCCGTTATCCAACCTTCCCCAAATTTAAACAATTTTTAAAACAACGAGACTCGGCCATGGTAAAAATCTGTTGAAATAAAATCTGGGTTTTCACTAGGGTAACGGTCCATGCAAACCTTGTGCTATGTGTTTTGTGTTTATGTTACTTGCACCACAAGGATTAGAACTTGAAACTTTGCAATTAGTTGTACAAGTACGTTTTTGGGGAGAGGATAGCTCATCATCTCCATTTTGCTAACCTCTAAAATTACATTTAGATAATAATAAACAAAACTTTGACTAAACTTATATATAATTTGGTATATCTGGTTTTAGTACAATCAATAATATATTTATAATTATAAGAATTTGTGAAACAAAAGTGATTAGCCTCCTATGCTACAATTACTCCCCTTAATCAATAAATGCTCATGACTAAACCTATATATAATTTTATATATGTGGTTTTAGTACAGTCAATAATTATATGAATTTGTGAAACAAGAGTGATTAGCCTTCTATACTACATTTACTCCCCTTAATCAATAAATTCTGATGTTTTGTTAGAAGAAATCATTCCCTGATACATGGTTAAACTGATTTTTCTATCCAATTTGATAAAATAAAATTTCTACCTCGTTTATGCTAGCTATTTTACTCACCTTAATCTCTATATAGGTAGTTTAACTAATTTTTTTATTCAATTTGACAAAATATGATTTCTACCTAGTTCAATTAGCAAACCTTAATCTCTGTATAGATAGTTTAACTAATTTTTTTATTCAATTTGACATAATACAATTTCTACCTAGTTCAATTAGCATACTCTAGTGCAATAACATTTACCAAATCTAGTTCAATGACCCTTTCTTGCTTCCAACGCTCTTTCAATTATGGCTATATTATAGTACAAAAAAGCATGCAATGGTGACGAGAACATAAAAAAATTACAAAAATGACTAGAATAGAAAAGCATACAAGGGTGACAAGAAATACGTTAAATTCTGAAAACCAACAAACCTAAAGCATAAGCAACATGATGACACTTCTAATTGAAACGGTAGTAAAATTTTAAAAATGGTAGAAAAATGTCTGATTTTGTTTGTTAAAGGACTATTATGTCACCAAATCTACATCAGTTTGGGCAAAATATTTGCTCCTCACAACATTGTTGAAATGCTTTATGCATGTGACTATAATCTTGGTCTTGGCAAAACACAAACTAAGCCTTTTACATGACTAAAATTACCTACAAGCTCCTTTTATTAATATGTGACTTTTCTGTTAAAGGTCTTATGGCCTAAGTTCATGTTAAAAAAATCCCAATAAACAGTGAATATCTACAAACTTTCCATCCATGAACGACTTTTTCTAAGCATTCGACAATCTTCATAGATTGTATTACCTCTTGATTTGAAAGAAATAAAAAATAGTTGTTGAAGTACATATTAACCAACATTTACAAAAAAAAACAAAAGTTTTTTCAAGAAGCAAGTAAGCTATGGAAATATTGATCAACATACATGACAAATTACAGTTCAATTTCCCGTACTCAAAGAGGAAGGGAAACAGCTAAATAGAAAGTCCCACTTACCCGGGAACTAGAAGACATACCCTCAACCATTGCTAATCAAAACTTAATATACTTTGTTTGACCCACCCACTCTCTCATCAAAAATATTTCCTAACATGTTTTGCTAAACCATGACTTCAATTTCTAAGCATGGGCTGAAAGGGTCATTTGGCTAGTTCATATTAAAGACTTCCATTTGCGTAAGTGCATAGAGAAATTTCAATACTTTACCGATGAGAACAGAGAATACCCATAGGATTGAAAACGAAAAAAAATATATATGGCACATACTTTATTCACATGCCTAGGAGCATAAGGGAATCCTAAAATTATATTTAGAATAACATGAAAAATATTAAATAAATGGTGGTGATATTTAAAAATTTGAATACATTTCTTGCACACAATAACTCTCTTATGCTTAGCATTATATGATCTTGTGAAAGAAAAAAAAATTCCAGTTCAATTTAATTCTCTATATATAACTACCCTTTACACAAAAATATTAATTTAGTCCTCTATATATCACTAGTAGTTTACAGATGATAACAGATAATAGCCATAGAGTTGAAAAAGAAAAAATACATATGGCACATACCTATATTCACATGCCTAGGAGCATAAGGGAATCCTAAAATTATATTTAGAACAACATGAAAAATATTAAATAAATGGTAGTGATATTTAAAAACTCGAATACATTTCTTGCACCCAATAACTCTCTTGTGCTTAGCATTATGTAATCTTGTGAAAGAAAAAAAAAATCCAGTTCAATTTAATTCTCTATAGATCACCACCCTTTACAAAAGGATATTGGATGCATATTTCATTTATAAAACATTAAAGTTACATAATAAATTTAATGTATGGAAAGCCATCGACACTACCTCCCTTATTGTATATACATGATTTATTTATAAAGCATTATAGCTATACAATGGAGAAATTGAATGTATAACAAGCCATCAAGACTACGTCCCTTGTTATAAGTACATGGATTGAACTTTGTATTTCATCCAGCAGATCACACATACAATGAAATGATGTTAATGACCACATATCGATGGAACACAAAAGTACGAGATGTACAAGTAAAAAGTACAAAATATTAAAAAAATAGCTTTCCTAAAATATTGAAGAGATTATAAGCGCATATTAATATTCAAAGTTCTTGTTAAAACCAAATAAGCACAAAACCTTGATGGACTCTTTGTCAATCCTTGTTCCTTTGAAAGTAAGAACTGAGCTCAATCTATTGGCAGACTTTAAGAAATTTACATCACATAGATGGGATAATCGGTGTATATGGGCGGACTTTAAGGACTATAAATCACATAGATGGTAGGATAATCAATGTATATGGGAATTTGATCAGCTTCGTTATCCTTTTGTGCTCAATCTATTGGCGAACTTTAAAGACTATACATCACATAGATGAAAAGATAATCCGTGTATATGGGAACCTGATCATCTTCGTTTTTCTATTTGTTGTGTACATTTCTCAATTTATGTTTCGGAGCTTTGCCTGATGATTTCAAACATAAAAATTCAATTTCAAACATAGTTATTCCTAAGCAACAAAGTATTCAAAAATTAGAAAGCAAGTAAATTAAGCAATAATAGCATACACAAAAATGA
Organism: Picea sitchensis; assembly: GCA_010110895.2. NCBI lineage: Eukaryota > Viridiplantae > Streptophyta > Pinopsida > Pinales > Pinaceae > Picea > Picea sitchensis. The sequence continues at coordinate 14,146 of SNQJ01S0053323.1, forward strand.
GAATAAACTTCAAAAAATAGCAACAAGAAACGTACCAAAAGAGAATGCGATGTATATTAACTGGGTGTGAAAGATTAAGATCAACTGCAAAAGCATCAATCAACTTGCTTACACATAAAATTTATATAAAAATTTCCAATTACAAACATCTTTTAAATTAGAAGTTACAAAGACAAGTAAAAAGAAACAAGATATTTCCCAAAAAGTCTACAAAAGTGATTAGCCTCCTATACTACATTTACTCCCCTTAATAAATAATCAATCATTTCTGATGTTTTGTTAGAAGAAATCATTCCCTGTATCCATGGTTAAACTGATTTTTCAATCATAATTTGATAAAATAAATTTTCTACCTCGTTTATGCTATTTTACTCACCTTAATCTATGTATAGATAGTTTAACTTATTTTTCTATTCAATTTGACTAAATACAATTTCTACCTAGTTCAATTAGCAAACCTTAATTTCTGTATAGATAGTTTAACTAATTTTTTAATTCAATTTGACATAATACAATCTATACCTAGTTCAATTAGAAAACTCTAGTATAATAACATTTACCAAATCTAGTTCAATGACCCTTTCTTGCTTCCAACACTCTTTCAATTATGACTATATTATAGTACAAAAAAGTATGCAACAGTGATGAGAACAGAAAAAAATACAAAAATGACTAGAACAGAAAAGCATACAAGGGTGACAAGAACTCCGTTAAGTTATGAAAACCAACAAACCTAAAGCATAAGCAACATGATAACACTTCTAATTGAAACGGTAGTAAAATTTTAAAAAAGGTAGCAAAATGTCTGATTTTGTTTGTTAAAGGACTACTATGTCACCAAATCTACATCAGTTTGGACAAGATATTTTCTCCTTGCAACGTTGTTGAAATGATTTATGCACATGACTGCAATCGTGTTCTTGACAAAACATTTTACATGACTAAAATTACCTAGAAGATCCTTTTATTAATATGTGACTTTTCTGTTAAAGGTCTTATGGCCCAAGTTCATGTTAAAAAAATCCCAAAAGCTCCTTTTATTAATATGTGACTTTTTTGTTAAAGGTCTTATGGCCTAAGTGTTAGAATATGAAAGATTGTGCTTGTTTTATCATTGACAATACCCTTGTCACCCAACCATAGGCCGAAGCCACCCTCCGAGCACCTTGACCTTGACAAAGAAGAACACTGGTATCAATCAATAGCCAAGCAAGGCTAATGCATCAAGCAAGAATAGAAACCAAGTTGATCAGATAGTCCCACCCAAAAACTGGCGCAACACCTTCACCAGAAACTTGCGCACAAAACTGCCAACTGCAGTGCGCAGAAAATGCTCTTGCAATTCTGAGAAGTGTGAATAATGAGAAATGGTGCCCTGTATTTATAATGGTCTGGCAGACTTACTGGGGCCGAATTCTCCTTCTGGGTACTAATTAATTCACATTAATTTTATTTCTGCAACTGGCATTTCATCTAGGGTTTCCTTTACTTCTTTGCTTCCTTCCGAAATATTCTAATCTCGTCATAGGTCACAATAGAGGTTCATACCTCCTGAAGCTACCATAATATCAACACTAAGTTCATGTTAAAAAAATCCCAATAAACATTAAATATCTACAAACTTTCCATCCATGAATGACTTTTTCTAAGCATTCTACAATCTTCATAGATTGTATTACCTCTTGATTTGAAAGAGATAAAAAGTAGCTGTTGAAGTACATATTAACCAACATTTACATAAAAAAACAAAAGTTTTTTCAAGATAAAAAACAAGTAAGCTATGGAAATATTGATCAACATACATGACAAATTATAGTTCAATTTCTCGTACTCAAAGAGGAAGGGCAACAACTGAGTAGAAAGTCCCATTTACCCGAGAACTAGAAGACATACCCTCAGATATTGTTAATCAAAACTTAATATACTTTGTTTGACCCACCCACTCTCTCATCAAAAATATTTCCTAACATGTTTTGCTAAACCATGACTTCAATTTCTAAGCATGGGATGAAAGGGTCATTTGGCTAGTTCATATTAGAGACTGCCATTTGCAAAAGTGCATAGAGAAATTGCAATACTTTACAGATGAGAACAGAGAATATCCACAGGGTTGAAAAAGAAAAAATACATATGGCACATACCTATTCACATGCCTAGGAGCACAAGAGAATCCTAAAATTATATTCAGAATAACATGAAAAATATTAAATAAATGGTAGTGATATTTAAAAACTCATACATTTCTTGCACACAATAAATCTCTTGTGCTTAGCATTATGTAATCTTGTGAAAGAAAAAAATTTGCCAGTTCAATTTAATTCTCTATAAATCACTAAAGGATATTGGATGCATATTTCATTTATAAAACATTAAAGTTACATATTAAATTTAATGTATGTCAAGCCTTATTGTATATACATGATTTATTTATAAATCATTATAGATATACAATGGAGAAATTGAATCTATAACAAGCCATCAAGACTACGTCCCTTGTTATAAGTATATGGCTTGAACTTTGTATTTCATCCAACAAAGCACAAATACAATGAAATGATGTTAATGACCACATATAGATGGAACACAAAAGTATGAGATGTACAAATAAAAAGTACAAAATATAAAAAAAAATAGCTTTCCTAAAATATTGAAGAGATTACAAGTGCAGATTAATATTCAAAGTTTTTGTTAAAACCAAATAAGCACAAAACCTTGATGGACTCTCTATCAATCCTTGCTCCTTTGAAAGTAAGAATTGAGCTCAATCTATTGGCGGACTTTAAGGACTATACATCACATTGGTGTATATGGGAATTTGATCAACTTTGTTATCATTTTCTATTTGTTGTTTTCAATCTATTGGAGGACTTTAAGGACTATACATCACATAGATGGAAGGATAATCCATGTATATGGGAACCATCATCTTCGTTATCTTTTTCTATTTTTTGTGTACATTTCTCAATTTATGTTTTAGGGCTTTGCATGATTATTTCAAACATAAAAATTCAATTTCAAACATAGTTATTCCTAAGTAACAAAGTATACAAAAATTAGAAAGAAAGTGAATTAAGCAATAATAGCATACACAAAAATGAGAATAAACTTCAAAAAATAGCAACAAGAAATGTACCAAAAAAGAATACGATGTGTATTAACTGGGTGTGAAAGATTAAGATCAACTGAAAAAGCATCAACCAATGTGCTTTCACATAAAATTTCTATAAAAAAATTCAATTACAAACATCTTTTAAATTAGAAGTCACAAAGACAAGTAAAAAGAAACAAGATATTTCCCGGAAAGTCTACATTTGTGTTTATTGTTGGTGAGCATCAAAATTAATTTCCATAACAAATTTCTAGAGTAAATATTAATTTCAAATCAAATTCATCTCAAATAGAAATAAGTGTACAGATAAAGATAGGATGGATTAACATTGCATGAGTATGGATTCCAATATTCATCTCCATGAAATTAATAAAATGAAACCAAAATAAGTGGAAATGTCTTCAGGTGTCTCATTATCTTGTTAACATGCTACCTCTAAGAGTTTTGCATAGAAAAAATACTTTGAACAAGTTATTGTCATTAGAAACCAATTCTAAATAAAAAATAATGAGGAACTTATGTATATCCATTTTAGTAGCATTCCATTTCAAGGGTTATGATAGAAAAAAAATATTTCAAACAAATAATTAGCAATAGAAAAAACCAATGCAAATCCCAATCTTTGTCGAGTTCATTATTACTGTCACAGTTTTTTCATATTTATTAGTTTTTTCGAGTACATTATTACTGTAAAATGAATTAGTATATAAAGAAGAAAAAACACCACATCACTCTTAAGAAGAGTTAGGCCTCTCATTATCTAGGCAAAACATTCTACCTTTAAGATATTTGCATAGAAAAATTACTTTAAATAAGTCATTAGAAACCAATTTTAAATACAAAATAATGAAGAACATAAGTATATCATCTTCTTAGCTACATTCCACCTCAAGGGTTCTGCTAGGAAAAAAATATTTAGAAAAAATAATTAGTAATATAAAAACCAATGCAAATCTCAATCTCACAGTATTGTCGAGTTCATTATTTACTGTATTTTATTAATAAACAGAACATTTAGCTTCCCTCCACAAAAAACAACAGAATTAGAGAGTGAACTTTTCAATATTCTAAAAAATTTCAAAACACATGCTTCCAAAAAAAAGATTTAACGGTTATTACTTCAAAAAGAGAAACAAAAAAAATTAGACAAACAAGGCCTCCCTTAATGTTGCTTATACAAAGAATACATTGATCATGAAGTACACACAAACATGGAAAAATATCCCATATGGATAGCATATCATTGCATCTGAATAGAATATAGATTCCAATATTCTTCTAAAATTTCAAATTACAGCCATCCTGGAAATTAATGGTCAAAATGAAAAAAAAATGTGTAAGAGAAGAAACAATGGAATCATATCAATATAAATATTAAAAACAAAGAATATACAACAAAAATAATAGAAATTCCCATAAATATCAAATGAAATTCCCATATGTAGATTAATGAAGTTGATAGGTCTCCCATCATCTTCATGCAAAACTCACCCTCTCAGTTTTATCAAATGGTGGTGAACTTCCATTAACAAAACTATTTATCTCCAAAGAAAACATTTCAATATTTTATTAATTTATAAATGACATGCATTAGAAATTAAAAGGTTGCAAAGAAGTTGGAAAAAACCACCAAACATTGCAAGAAGAAAAACAATGGAAACATATACATTAATGTTGTTTCACACAGAAAATCAGAAATCAAAACAGAGAAAAGAAATCGTAAAAAGAAACGGGGTGGTTAGTGGAAACAATCTCTATTAATCATATTCAACAAAGAGGAAGAGCCACTTGTATTCATCTTTGGCAACATTTCTCTTAGCTAAAAGCTTCTAAGCTAAAAGCGTTAAAAGACAAATCAGAGAAATAAAAATCAATACAATCTCCCGAATTTGTTGCCAGTGCATTGCAACATAAATCTCCGGACGAGCATTGCATTTGAAGCTGAAACTAAAATCAACAAAACAACTTCCTAAATTTAATTGCATTTGAAGCTGAAACTAAAATCAACAAAACAAAACAAAACAACAGAACAACGAATTTATGAACTCAATATCGGCTAAACTTCTAATCACATTCGTCCCAAAAATTAAATAAAGAGAAAATAATTTTCAAAAAAAAAGTAAGAAAATGATCTTAACCTCATCATTGAACATAAAAATCTGTCCACGCACCTCGGCCATGGTAAAAATCTGTTGAGGTAAAATCTGGATTTTTACTAGGGAAACAGTCCACGCACATCGCAATACCCCATTATCCTTTCCCATGGTCCACGCGCCACACAATATCTTATTAACGTTTCCAAGTGGTAGTGTGTGATGTTGCCAATAAATATCATTAAAAGTTGTAAAACATTGCTATGGCATGAAAGCATAGAGTAAGCCTGTTGTATCCTTTGTCAACCAAACCTGCAACGGAGTGATGGTTATGAATATGTAGTACAAGTTTTTCTTAGGTTTAGGTCCACTGTCAAACAGGGTGAACCCACTAAAATAGGACGGAGGAAATTAAACACTAGTACCCATTGCTATTAAACACTTAGGCATTTGAAACTTGTAGCAAATGGATATTTAAATTTTTGGAGATTTCAATTTGATCATTAATTTATTTAAAACATTAATTCAAATGTCTTATATCACTATGAGGATTATTGGTGAACATTTGAAAGTGGTAGCAAAATCTTATGAAGTTATTTTTCTACTTATATTTTTAAAAAGTTAAATGAGAAAGTAGTACATTTTGGAAAAGTTAAATGAGAAAGAAAAATCTACCGTCTCTTCTATTACATTTTGATTTTTATTTCTCATGGTAAATATAAGTGTGATATGCATATGAACAATATAATTTCAATCAATATATAAACAAAAATAACAAATTTTTCTTTGTAAACAAGTGTTGCATGGCAGCGTAGTCCCTGCTAGACTAGACGCGGAGTAAACGTGTGGGTAGCAAGTTGCACTACAAGTGGTATTCTTGAATTAGTTTTATTTGAAATTTATCAAAAATTATTAATGTTTGGTACATAACCAATGCAACCCAGCAATTACGGAGTGACGTGTAGGCGAAGTCGCGGGTTCATTTTATTTAACAGTTATGTCATATACAGTTTGCAGCGAACAATTCCGTCATATACATGAGACTGAGTAATTTATAGAATATTGTAACATTGTATGAAGATTTTGATGTCGAGGGTGTTCGGTGATATACTTTTTGCACCAAACAGTTTCATGATATACATTTAACGATTTCTTCATAAATATGAGACAGTAATTTATAGAATATTATAACATTGTATGAACTGAGATTCCCTGAGGGAAAACCAGCTCAGCCACCTGAACCACTTCATAACTGAAGTGTAGATTGTTACTAACGCAAAAAGAGTTCAAAACTGTGGCCCGTAAGGGTGGCCGTTACAAGTGTGGAAAGTGTAGACATCATAACTATAGTAACCATAGACAAATGCATGAAAGGTCGACATGCAGATGACAAAACAACAGAGGAAAACAATAGACAAATCATCGATATGGGTTGTAGTGCCGCGACAGGGCCATGCAGAAGGTGGCCAATTTCATCTCGCCGGGAGGAGGTGGCTCCTCATCGACTGGTGTCCGATTCAGTTGCATGGTGTCGTCCATTTGTGATGGCACGTGATCTTTCTTCTGTTCCAGTGCCAACACTGGTATGGATGTTGTTGCTGGTTGGGCTGTTGTTGCTTGGCCTGCCTGTGGTGGGAGGTGATCAATATCCTATAAAGCGGAGAGAAATTGCAGAAGTTGAGAGGCTTTGTTTTCCAGGGCCTCTAGGCAAAACCGGAGGTTGTCCATGTTCCGATGTAGGTCGAACACCAGGCTCTGGACCAGGGCAAGGGACGCAGCAAGGGGCGGGAGAGAAGTGGTAATTTGAGTGGATTATGGCAGGGATGAGGAGGAGGTGGCTGAAGAGGAGGAGGATAGCAGTGAGGGAGTAGGTGGGGGATGGATGACCAGGCGGGGCCGGTTTGGCTGGCAGGCCGACCCGTGTTCCGAATTCCCTTGTAGCCGGGGCATATTCAGGACAGTGGGAGAGAGAAAATGTGCCAGCAATAGAGCAGGAGAGGACAAAAGCAAAGCAGGGAAAGGCTGGGCAGGAGGCATAGCTCTGAGAAGAAAAACCAGGAGAAGTGTTTGGTGCAGAATTGACATGGGTTTTCGGGTTGTTGGGGTGATGGACTCAAAATTGGGCTTCTGTTGTTCAGTGGTCTACAAATAGCACAGACACTTCCGTGATATACAAATTGACAAGCAGTCCTGTGGATTATTTGAATTTTTGGATCACAGGTGCTGCCGTGCTGAAAATTAGGCTTCTGTTGTTGCCCGAATAAGTTTTCCTTTTTACATATGCTGGTGGACAAAAAAGGAAAAAACAATAGTACTGATGTCTATTACATAGGGTGGTGAACATAAGGATGAAAACAATGGCATTCCTGAATTAGTTTTCTTAAAAAGAGTGGGTTCTTGACTTAGCTAATTTTTGGATCGCAGGTTGTCAGGTTGGGGACCTATTGTTCTGTGGTCTACAAATAGCACCTAGACTTCCACGATATACAAATTGACAAGAAGTTTTGCGGACTAGTTGAATTTTTCGATCGCGGGTTTTCAGGCTGGCGGGCTGAAAATCGGGCTTCTATTGTTCTGTGGCCTACAAAAATAAAATATGTGATTTGATGAAGTAGATATATAGAGCATGCACAAAATCTTTATCTCGGGTTGTCGGGGTTGAGGGCTAAAAATTGTGCTTGTGTTGTTCTGTTGCCTACAAATAGCATCGAGAGTTCCGTGATATACAAATTGAGAAGGTGTTTTGCGGACTATTTGAAATTTATGGATCACGGGTTGTCGGACTGGCGGGCTGCAAATTGGGCATTGGTTGTTCCGTGGTCTACAAATAGGACCTAGAGTTCCGCAATATACATATTGACAGTCGGACTTGTGGATTACCTGAAGTTGAAGTCGCTCGTGTCGAATACTCAAATTGAAATAATAAACTGAATAACTTATTTTTGTATCGATAAAATAATTTATAATTAAATAATGCAAGTTTAGCATTCTCGAAATCAGTTTTCCTTTTTACATATGCTGGTGGACAAAAAAAGAAAAAAAAATAGTACTGATGTCTGTTACATAGGCTGGTGAACATAAGCATGAAAAAAATTGCGTTGCAGAATTAGGCGGGTTATCGGGTTGTGGACCTTAAATGCAGGCTTTTGTTGTTCCTTGTGCTACAAATAACAGGTAGAGTTCCGCGATATACATATTGACAATCAGGCTTGCGGAGTATTTGAATTTGGAGAGGCTTGTGTCGAATAAGAAAATTGAAACAATAAACTCAATAACTTATTTTAATATCAATAAAATCATTTATAATTAATTAAAACAAGTTTAACATTTCCAAATTAGTTTTGCTTTTTACATATGCTGGTGGACAAAGAAAGGAAAAAAACATAGTACTGATGTATGTTACATAGGCTGGTTAACATAAGCATGAAAAAAAAACGTTCCCGAATTAGTTTCTTTAAAAGAGCGGGTTCTTGAGTTGACCAGTTTTTGGATTGCGGGTCCGTGTCCTACAAATACCACCGACAGTTCCACAATACACAAATTGACAATTGGAGTTGCAGACTATTTGAATTTTAAGGGCCTTGTGTTCAAAAAATTTAGCATTCGTGAATTAGTTTTCTTTACATAGGCATATAGGGCTGTCGACAAAAGGACCAAATAAATAGCATTCGCGAATTAGTTTTCTTTAAAACAAGCACTCATCGACATAAGAAACTAAAATTTATGAAATTATAGGTTCATGGAGACTATAACCTATACATAGCAAATACATAAATCTGTGTACATACTCTCTATAAAATTTTACGAACACATAAAAGAAGAAAAAAAACTAGCATTCCCGAATTAGAGCATGGAGGGAACCCTGAATCGAAACTTGTCCAGTTTTTGGATCACGGGTTCTCGGGCTGGGGACCTGAAAATGGAGCTTTTATTGTTCCATGTCCTGCTGCCAATGTCTGTTACAAAGGGTGGTGGGCAAAAGGACCAAATAAATAGCATTCCCGAATTAGTTTTCTTTAAAACACTGGTTATCGGATACAAGAAATTGAAATGTATCAAATTATAGGTTCCTCGAGAGCATAAATTACACATACCAAATATGCAATTTTTTAAATACCACCCACAGTTCGGTGATATACAAATTGAGAAGCGGATTTGCGAACTATTTAAATTTTAAGAGCTTTTGTGGCAAAAGTATGAAGCACAGGTGGTAAAGATCCAACAAATGACATATTGTCTAGATGTTTGAGTACAAAAAAAGTAGCAAACCCAATTTCATTACATTTATATAAAAACTAATGAAACATGTTAGATATTCCTGGAAATTTNTATATATTCATATTCATATATATATATATATATGAAACATGATATCTCAAATTTGAGTCAGTGATTTATTTCATACTTTGTTTTGAAAATAACCAGGCCGGAGAAAAGATGCATAGAACAAAAAGAGAATTGAGATAAATTAAGCAGAATGTCTTCACATTCAGCATGGATGAAGATAAAAATCTAGGAACACGTAAATATATAAGCAGACAAAAGAATAGTTTTATTTGGAGTATATGAAAAAAAAAAAAAATTGTTACATATCCCTGGGAATGTAAATGCGTTTTTCATATAGACTGGGATTGGGGCTCCCGTGGACCATAACAGAGATATGTACAAGAAATAGGACTGTGGAAAGGAGTTGGACACGGTAGAATGTAATACCTTAAAAGTAGAAATGGCAAGATCATTTTTTGGCTATAGATTTCTACTCAGAAAAGTTGGAATAGCCGAATTGACAAAGAAAGAACTATGCATTTTCCTGTTGTATTTGGGCAATGACCCACTCCAAGTTCTCTTCAATATAGTTTCTCAAAGGGGTGGTGTTGATGTAATTGCGGATTTGAATGTTGAAAACTTCATTTTCTAATTCGCTTAGATCAATTGAAAGTTTGCACAGAGTTTCATCGATGCCTGCATTCTGTACCGAATACCGGACTAGCCAGTTGTGCACCTCTTGTTCATGATATTCAATAATGCTGTAAAAATTTTCTAAAGACAAGGCTTTCAAATTATCAACTTGTTTATCGAAAGATTTCTTGGTTGACGCTAGCGAGTTGAGGATTAGCTGGGGTCCTGGAAGCCGTTTGTGTTTCCTGCTAAGTCTATTTTGGTGACCTTTGTCAATAATGTTTCTTTCTTTGATATTGCTTTCTCACATGACTGGACGATGACATATAGATTTTTCACTTTCTCTTTCCAGCATGCTTCTAGTTGAGTGAGACATTTATTGGAAGGGAGATCATGTTGTATTCTTTTGTTCTCTACCATGTTGTTGACATGAAAGGAAAAAGGGATGACCGTGTGCACATAAAAACTTTCTTCATTTTTTAAATCTGTCTGCAAAAGTAGGAGCAAGTTATGTGCCCTGTTGCCCAGAGAATCCATATTCTGTGATGTTTCCCAGGACTTCGTAATCAATTCCATTCTTTTGTTGATATTTCTCTCGACATATCCTCTACAGGATGCGAGGAAGCTAGAGGACCCTTTTAGATTTGTTGCAGGAGTGCACATAGTAGCAGGCATTGCTATTCGCAAAGAACCGTGAAGCAATGGAATAAGAAACAAAGCTTCCTCTAATTCCTTAATGGGGTTCTTTATTCTGGAATTTTTGACTTCAATGAGTCCAATGGAACCATGAAGAGAATCTCCGGTTGCCATGTGAAGTTGAGATATTTTGGACGACTGCATATTGGTAAGGTCAAGTTCTGAACGATGTATTCTTTGGTTATTATTTACATCTTTTTTTTCAATGATTAATTTTTTTTATTCGGATTCAAAAACAACATTCTGGAATATGAAGGATTCATCTTCGTAAAAAATTAGGGTATCAACCATGTCCATTAAGAAGGTAGGCTGAATTTCATCTGCGGGTTGATCAAGGTTGTAGAATATGCTTTCTAGATCAACGTCAAGATCCATGTTTTCACTGTAAGTTTCGGGCTGCTTTGCCTCCCCTGCAATTATTTTTCCCTTCTTCTGCACGGGAAGATCATCAGGAAGATGTTTAGTGTATTTCTACAAAACCATTGTAGAGATGGTGCCAGTACTTTTTCGAAATGTTGATTTTCTCCAGATGCTTCTTGAAATGAAGAACTGGAGGGGGCAATATAATCCCCCGAAAACATTGCTTCCATGCGTGCGAATGGAAAATATCCTCACTAATGACAATATCTATGCGTGCTGTATGATGACCTGTTAGAAGTAAAGATTAATTATTGCATACTTAGAAGTGTGAAGGTGGCAGTTACGATGAAGAACATTTAAGGAGTGAAGGTTTCGTGAACGAACCAAGGTGGCGGCGTGTGAATGACATTCCATTGTATTCCAAATTAAGACTTGGAAGAGATTGGAGGTTTCCAGAAGGAAGCAAGTTGGTGGCGTGCGAATGACATTCCATGGCATTTGAAATTAAGACTGGGAAGGGATAAGAAAAGCCTTCGCATAAATTACATTGATGGCAGAACTTCTCGAGCCTTGTGCGCATCAATGACATCTTAGACGGTGCCTGTACGATGACCTGTTAGCATTAAAGATTTAGAAAGAAGACACACACACACACACACACACACACACACACACACACACATATATATATATATATATAAACACTATTTCTTATTATGCAGATATGCGAAGGTGACGGGCGCGAGGAAGAGCAAGCAAGAAAGGAATGGCCAAGTGTGAAAGTGCATAATGAAACTGATGAGTTTACAATGTTGAGGATGCATGAGACGAAATTTCTAAGTGAAGCAATGTATGGATGCCATTCCATAGTTTGCCACTTTCGGGATGGCAGGTTCTCAGACGGGCGGGCTCAAAAAAATGCCTCTATTGTTTGGTGTTTTACAAATAGCACACACGGTTCCATGATATACAAATACACAAGGGGACTTACGGGTTGGATTATACTTTATAGACCATTGGCAGTTTCTGGATCGCGGGTTCTTGGGCTGGCAGGGTAAAAAATGGGGCTCTATTGCTAGGTTACTTACAAATATCTTATGACAATAATTTCACAAGCGAGTTTGCATTCTGGCCGGATCAACATTCTACTCCAGGGCTGGCGGGATCCCATAAATGAGCAATACATATCAAATATGCACAGATCCCTTATTCCATACTTAGCCAATTATTTGGATCACGGACTTGGCTCCATCTGACTCCCAATGCATATTTCATAATTCATGTGCAACACCAACTCTGTAGTTACTAGATTGGTGTGTGTAGAAACAAGGAAAAATTAGATATGTACCTTTATTAAGTATCAACATCAGATTTTATACACCATGTACCCATATCGCATTCCATACTTGTGGGTTCTCGGGCGGGAGGGGTCAAGAAAAACCTTCTATTGTTCTGTGTTCTACAAATAACACATACAGTTCCATGATATACAATTTGACAGGCGGACTTGCGGGGTGGCTGAGATTTTAGATGCCATTATTTGGATTGCGCACTTGCGAGCTGCACAATATGCCTCTAATGTTTCATGTCCTGTGAATAGCCATTATGGTTGGGCGATATAGAAATTCACAAGTGGACTTGCGGGGTGGCCCGCCCAACATTTCATCTGTTGGATGGCGGATGTGCAGGGTAGTTGCCTCTATGCGCAAAACAAAAAAAAACCAAAAAAAACATAATTGCAAATAAGTTTGACAAATATAGAGAAAGTAAACGAAAAACTGTTTACTGTGGAACACGAGTAGGAAAAGGGTGCACCTTTGCATGGTTTGGTCTATGTGTGTGGGTAGGAGTTCTTTGTGTCCTCTGCTTTTCCTGTCTGTTTCTATGAACAAAAGTACAAAGAAAAATGAATATGAACATAAGTTCAAATGTTAAGAAAAAGGAAACTACTATGTACATATACAAAAAAAAAATAGAATACGTAGAATAGAGTCAGAAATAGTTTTTGGGATGATGTACCTTTTTCTTTTCTTTTCTTGTACAATGTAAATTTTATAATTCGAGTAGAACACTGTCTAGAGCGATGTGTGTACAAATAAGAGATACATATATGCTTTGAAACATACAAATATGAGTTTGCAATAAATTTGATGTATATGTCATAATTCAAGTGTAATTCCAATTGTATCGTGATTAGACCAATATGTGTCTAAGACAAACATACTGTATTGAGGAATGGGCACATTGGACCAAACATGGTCAATTAGTGAATTTTGCAGATGCACTGTGTTGTTCATAAGAAAGCAGAGACTGTATTTGCACATGTAGTTTCCCAATTCTTTTGTTCTGCCAGTATTTTGTAGCATATCGATATTGAAGTCTCCTACAAGTACAATGGGTCCGTTCAGATGGAAATGGGTCAATCCATTGGAAATAACATGTACTATGTTGGAGAATGTTGCATGGGGAGCAACATACAGATTCAGTATTGCAACTTCTGTTTCATGAGAAAAAAAATTTGCTAGCACCAACTCAACATTGTTTTCTTCGATATGTATATGGTCCAAAATTGGTAGATGTTTTTTCACCAATATCATGACCCCATGTGTAATGTAACTTGATATGCAATTGTGATTTGAGAATTGTTTTTTCTGCATGTAACAGTGGCATCTGGCAAGGGAAACCACACCTGGATATTAACCCTGAATATGACAGACAACCATTGCAAACAGAATCTGCAACCCTCCATACGCCCTTTTTCATATGGAAGCACCATGTTCACAAGGTATTCTTGCCAACTTCCAATTGCCGACATATTTTCTATGAGATATGGGAAAAGGTGTTGATGCAAGCACCTAAAAGCCTATTGGCTGCCGCCTATAATTGCATTGCAAAAGGACTGTACAGTGTAAAGTCGCAGCGGCTGAACATCAAATTTTGCTGGTACCAAATAACAAATTGCATTGAACAAACTATCTCCACAGCTAGACACAATGTTTTTTGCCAGTTGTAAACCATGGCAATCTATGCCATGCAAAATCCCTTTGCATTGCGATTGAAGGTCTTTGCAAATAACGGACAAGTAGATACAAGGACCTTCTATATTGCATATGGGCATTTTTTTGTACACCAGTGGTTCATAATGGCCAGTGAGAGCATTCACATCATGGAACAAGATGCAATATGGATTGTCAGATGCAGTTTTATTGAATAGTAGATATCTTGTTTTTCTTGTCAATGACCAAATGGCAACTGATATATTCAGCTAGTTAGACAACCATCGTATACAAAATGTATCTCCCCAAAGTCCCCTCTCATGTAGAGGTAGAACTGGAGATGCAGACAACTGCATTTTTGAAAAATACGTAGTGACATCTTGTATTCCATGCAACTGCCGAAGAAAATTAGATTCTAGTTCATATTCATAGGACTGCAAAGCCTCAACATCTCCATTTTTAAAACAGGTCAAGAAATAATCTATCAATCCATTGCGCAACTTGGTCGACGAATAGCGGAAATGCAATAGAACCTGGAATGTATCAAAAAGGCAATTCCCAACAGTGTACGAGAATGCATCGAATCTAAAAAGTGCATTGCTATGCAAAACCACATTAATGTTTTCATGTACAATGGACTGTGTAGCTATTTTGTACGACTGAACATCTATTACCTCATTCATCTCTTCAACTGTCACTTTGAAGATATTTTCTACATAGTTTCACTTTCTATGAAAACAGAGAAAAGCAGGAGAAAAAAATAAAAGGTAGAAAAATAGAAAAAACAACAAAGCAGGGCATCAATTCCCGTATGTATCTTTGATCCTTATTCTTCTCAACTTCAATCCCCCCTAGTCCCCACAACATATGACAAAAAAAAGAGAGATAAATAAAACAATAACTTTACTCAGCAGAAATAGAACAGGTAGACACAGTGTTCCCACCCATAGAATGAAAGCATACCCTACGTACAGACCCCGCCCGATGGTTCCCTCTTCTGATGGCTCCCAACTACTTTTCGTAAATCCCTTTGCATTGCAAGACGAATGCTTTGCATGAATAGAAACTAAGATCACAGACAAATATGGTGGCACTGCCACCATTGAAAAACAACAATAACAGGGAAATGTACCTGTCAACAAAGGACGAAAAGAGCTCAGCCCCAAAAACTGCAAACCGCAACAACAAGTCCAACAGCTTGCAAATTTGAAAAACAACAAACCAGTGAGAAACCACGAAGAGCTTGAACTAAAATTGCAGGACCTTGATGCAGGAGCATCTCCCACATCAAGCGAGCCAACGCAGAAGCATTGGACAACTGGACGAGTGCCAACACAAATTTTGAAAACACCTTGGGAGTTGTTGCACAATCTTAAATGTAACAATTTAATGAAGCGCACTTGTATATTGTAAATGGACCTTGAGCGGATTGCTCTCGTCCTTAGTAGGTAGAAGTCATTTAAAGTAGTTAATGCAGGTAGATAGAAATTTAATTCTAGATTAGACAGTTGTAGAGCGTAAGAGGGAAACGGGATATAGACACCCTCATTGTGTATTGTATGATGAGATCAATGAAGCATTTGAGCAAGAGCATGCAAAGAGCTGTGTAAGAACACCCATGTACATATATTTGAATTAATAAAAGAGCTGATTCAAATTCATGGTTTTGTGTTTGTTCTCTGTGTATTGATGTTGAGTAATGTGCCCATGAATGTTTGCTTCTAGTTATACATTTGCTTTTATATGTTGTGTATATGATTTCATGGTTGAGCCTGAAATCTGAAGGGAAGAAGGAATGAGTTCCAATTGTTTCTCTATTTGAGCCAGAGAATTCCTGCAAGGAGTGAAGTTGAGGTGTCCGCAAGGAGTGCGTGACAAAGGGGTTCAGATAGAGGTAGATTTTGTTCTCACCTTCTCAAGGTTCAGTTGGGCACAGGAGCCGTGCAAGGAGTGCACATGCCAGGCTAAGTATTAGGGTTGCAAACCTGAGTAAAGTATTGGAGGACTGCTGCTACAGGTGTGCGTAGAGTCGAAAGGATTCAAACACTTAGACGTGTTTGAAGGTTGCCACAAGGAGTGCTAGCAAGGGGTTTTCCTAAGAAGACGCAGAGTCGTGCAAAGCTCAAGAAGGGTAAGGCCTTCGAATTTGTTGAAGGACAACGTAGAGAAGTTGTGCCTTGAAGGTTGGCAAGAAGCATCGCAAGTTTGCATGCAGGTGGACGAGTTCCATGGAGGAACGCTTGGTCATTCTCAGGAATCATCAAAGAAGAAACGGGCGGTCGGTATTCTCCAAGGAGAATTCACGATAATCTGTGGGTCGTTAGATCTTGCGGAGGTGAAAGGGAGATACAACGTTATATTCTCTAAAGGATAAAATATTAGGAGGGGTAGAGCCGTTGATCCGAGTTGCAAGGACTGTCGAATTTGAATGTGGAATCGTGTATCGGGGTTTCATGGATTGAAACTCCAAAATATTGCAACAAAAATCACAATATTGCGATACACGATATCCTGAAGACTAAGAGGATAGTGTGGGGCCACAAGGGTCAGAGTGGAGGACAGGTGGCACGAGCTATCGGATTTTCGTGGCGAGAAGGCCTGAAACATTGACATCAAGATTCGCGATATAGAGAAATCCAAAATCCCGACGAGGTGATAGAGTGTGGAAAATCCAACTCATGCGTGTGCCGGGTAATTGGCATATCGGGGTTCAGGAGTCGGTAAAGTGAATTGTTTGATATCGTGAGTGGAAAAATCACGATAGGAGAAGTCCCGACAGGCAAAGGAAGGGTCAGCGTTGACTTGTATCGGCATCTAGGGATTCGTAGAACCAACACTCGAACACTGACCTCTAGATTCGCGAGATCGCGAAGTCCGATCTCCCAATTTGTAAAGAAAGGGGGGATCCCACGAGTTTGCTGTGGGTGAAGAATTCCCGATAGGGAAGTAGAAGAGCCTTAGAGTTCTTCGGGCCGTGAAAGAGAGAAGATCCTGTGAGCAGACATGCTTGGCAAGCGCGTGCTGCGTCAAGCCTCAACTTTGAAAAGTTGAATCAAACAAGAACCAAAACCATGGAACGAAGCACCAAACAAGAATCGAAGACTCGAGCACCGATGTTGACCATGAATGAAATTGTATTGCAACCCATATGTATAATAATCATTTAACACTGCGAGAGCTATTAGGTAAATAGTTAAGATTGTCAGGATCATCAAAGGGCGTAGGCCTGTGCAAGCAATTAAGAAAATATGTAGCGTGGCAAGCATGTTCTCTCGAAGCACGCAACAATAAAGCAAAAATCAGATATAGTAATATGGTAGAGAATGTATTCTACCCAACAGAAAATGCTAAGGGATGCATTCGAACTAATGCTAGCATTAATCCACCGCCGACCAATGTATAATAAAATATATAATACAAAAATACCATATACTACCAAATACTTTGGACAAGTCAAGATATTTAACATTGGGAATAGCGAAGGCTTCAATAAGACCTCCAATCCGTTGTCCAATCAGATCTTTCCAAACATGATACTTTTTATTATATTAAAATCGATGTCTTCACTTCCCTTGTTCCAACAATAGACAATATGAAAATATTTATGGTCAATGCACAATCTAATACTAGGTCAACGATTTATCGATCACTATAGTCCCTCTACGCCTATAGCAGGGACTAATAAGAAAAATAACATATAAAATTGAATAAGATTTTGAAAATTAATATGGGTAACCTATGTAATTATAAATAATATTAATATTAATATTAATATTGTATGTAATTACACAAAGTGGTATATATTTTTATTAATTTTGCAAACAAAACTTGTCAATGTGGATAATTTCCCAAAATATGCATTAAAAATCCTATGAAATTTTTATATGATTAGGGATAGCTAATAGATTGTTATATGAACATTTTTTGTGGATTCAACACCCTATCAAAGAAAATTAGAGGTTAGTGTTGAACTGAGATATGTTTGAAGTGGTTTTAAGCATGTGAAACCTTTATCTAAATAGATTAACTGAATTGAACAAAACACACCTAAAAATAGATGAATATCACTCAACATGTGAAACAAAAGGAAAACACATGGATGTTCATCACAACCTCTCAAATGAGTCAACCCAACCATTGAAAATGACTCATACCATGATGCTCCAAAGTTCATATATGTCGATGCATCGACCTTTGAAAATGAAAATTGGTCTTGCATTTTTAGATGATAACAATCGATTCAATGAGTGCTCTAGTGGTGTCTAATCACCCATGAGCTCATTTTCATCATTGTCATCATCGTCGTCATCATCATCATTGTCATTGTCATCATAATCGTCATCCTCATCATTGTCATTGTCATCATCATGATCCTCATTGTCAAAATTGCAACCATCATCATGATCAATATTTTCATCATCTTTTCCATCATCATCATTGTGTGTAATGGCCCCACCGTTACGACAACTGAACAACATACAATGGGTCAAAATTTTTAAATGTTGTGATATGAAAATACATCAAAAATTAAATACGACATCGTTGGCGCATAGTGAAAAAATAAATGAAACAACAAAAACACCTTAACAACAATCACGATGCAAATCGACACATCATCGATGTGCATGACGAACCCATATCGACGTGATATCATTCTAATGAACCAACACATGCAACATAAAAGTTTGTATCACTAAATTTGGATCTGTTATGAATAATGTATGACATTTTTACCTGAAACACCTGATTTTGACTAGTTTCGGGACTGGCCATAAACCCTATTTTCCACGGAGTGTAACTCCAAAAATACAATGAACCCAAAATGAATTTTTTACCACAGATACTTGGATATGTTTTCTCACTTTCATAGAAATTTCAGGACCTGAATCATTATAGAAAAAAAGTTATAGAAAAAATGGTGAGATGACCTGTACATAACATACCTTAGAAAGCACCATCAAAATAATTTATCCTTCCTTGCATTTCGGCCTTCTTTTCTTCACTTTCCTTAGAATTTAGGCTTAGATATCCTTGGTTACCTCAGACACATATATATATTCAATATTATCAAGTGTGATTCAAATGAGAGAGCTTTGCCTCTTATTTATACTCTCCAAGTAGCTTCCTTAAAAACATCTTCTAGGTCACTTGGCCCACTTTCCTTATTTTAGGGTTGGGTCCACTTCTAATTT